>JBCAUG010540293.1:0-14821 GCA_038406175.1 Haplosyllis leylae | reverse complement strand
TCAAGAATCGAGATGTACAAGTGTTATCAAGTGTTATATATATATATATATATACATACATACATACATACATACATACATACATATATATATATATATATATATATATATATATATGTATATATATATATATATATATATATATATATGTAACTTATTTTGTATCCTTTTAGCTGCCACCCACACTGGACAAGGCAGTGTCAAACGTGTCTGACAAGTATCTGAATACACACTGAATATTTCAATCTGAAACAATTTACCAGGACATCAGTCGGTATCCATTTAATTAATGACTGCTTCAGATGCTATGAAAAGGAAGTCTTAATTAGGAGCTTTTAATAAACCTCCTTTAGAGAATCTTTTAAGGCCTAGTTATGAAAGAAGATTACATAGAGGATTCACTAATGGCCGTTTTTACTTGATTGACTCCTTTGATAAGATTTTCCTTGGACTCCCAGAAGCTTTCTTTTCATGGAGGATTTCCAGAGATTATTCGGCTTGGAGTTTACAACAATAAAGTTTCCTTTTCAGATTTTCATACAGAGAAAGTTTATACCTAAACTAATTCCGAAAAGATCAACTACGTTAAATCCGTATCCAAACTTGTCAATAAGTTGGATCATAACGGAGTAAAATCTGGATGGGTCATGTTGATTCAGATCTAGATGGGTCACATCAAGTTGCATCCAGATTATTGATGCAAAGTTGTACCAGACGTGTCACCTGAAGTTATGTCATATCTAGATTATCATGTCCAGTCACGTCGAAACAGATTATTCATGTTGAATGTCATATGGATTGGTCATTAAACATCTCACCCAAGGGCCCATGTTGAGACAGGTCTAGATATATCCAGATGTATTATGTCAAGTGACGTTCAGACAGGTCATGTTGAGTCTCATCTCGAGTCTTCTTATTGAAACCTTATGTTGTCTTGTTGGAAAAAGCTATATCATGAGCCATCTGGTTTTCTTTTTTATTTTAGATGTGGATCTATCTAGATATATCCAGATGTATTATGTCAAGTGAAGTTCAGACAGGTCATGTTGAGTCTCATCTTGAGTCTTCTTATTGAAACCTTATGTTGTCTTGTTGGAAACAGCTATACCATGAGCCATCTGGTTTTCTTTTTTATTTTAGATTTGGAAGAAAAGTTGACCGAGTGCGGTAGTTATCCAATTTTTAATCACTTACAAAGTAGTCACCAAATCAATAATTACAGTCGAGGTTTTCACAAACTCTCTGCAATACAAGAATGCCAATATTGCCATTTGTGTTTTAGCTGTGGCATTTGAAATTTACTGGATCACCAAAGTATCCAACCTTGAAATGTAATCCTCTTGTACTCAGTGATATCTATTTTTGCATTTACTAATACAATATCTTTAGAATAAAGAAGGAAATGTCAAATATATGAGAACACACAAATGGCAATATTGCCTCTATTGCCAATGTTGTTCATTTGTGAAAATCTCAAGTGTTCAGTCTCTACAATTTGCGATGGTGTCTTTGTGAAACAATTGCAACAAAGTTGGATCTATTTAAACTTCTGGACATGTAGTGATTTTGTGGCTAAGGACACAGCAAGTATTAATCTTAATTCCCAGAATACTTATGAATGACCTTGACTGTTGACCTTCATTGATTCAATAATTCGCATGTTTCGAAATGAATCCTAGTGGACTAGTTACCACCCATGGTGGCAATTAATCTGTCAAAATAAATCAATTTTATGACTAACAATTCAGGTCTACGACTGTTAACATTCGAGGGTGCATTTGTTGGAGTTTGTAAAAAGTTCAGAAAATGTATCATGTCGATTAAATGCATTTTTGTGTGTACAAGTTCCCATGAAGATTTTGATTGCAACAACTCTCATATTAAAAGTTTTTTTATTCATTTACAAAAATATCTAAGCAAGCACAATCAAAGTTTGTCAAAAGACCAGACACCTTTTTTTTCCTTAATTTTTTGGAGGACACAAGTCCATTTTGGGGAATCACTGGTACCCTTCTTTTGGACTTCAAGTTATACTAACCCCAGTTTCAAAGTCAGGATGGATTCCTCGCTTGCATGCTTCAACTCCGTTGTCTTAGTAAGCACTCGGACAAGAAAACGAGTCCTTGTTTATTATGAATGCGAAACAATAAATTCACACAAACCTTTCTGTGTACTTAATGTCTTTTTGGTCTTAGAAATCATTCTAAAAGACAAATGAAATCTAGGCAGAAGAAATATATTCAAAGTGAAATTTTGACTTGCTGACTGGCTTGGCTTGCTGTCACAGTGTTACCTTTTCACTGAACGCCTTAGTAATCGTATCATTTAAAGAAATACATTCCAATAAAAATGCTTGGCCTTTATTTTGTACTTTCCGCCCGTCAGTTACATTCTTTGACGAAAAACGGCTCCTGAGGTCCCACCCAGAAGGACGCTTTTGTATCACGTACTTCTTAAAATTTCCCTGTTACATCATGATATTTTGGGTAAAAATATGGTACAAAATTATAAATAGATTAACTGCAAAGATGTACTGCAAAGATGTACTGCAGGTTGTAATGGTATATTTTCAACTAAAAATATCATGAAATAACTCCACAAAAGCCTGTACTTCACCACGTTTCACCCCACCCCTGTACGCCAACATTAAAGCTAATATGTTCTTTTTGTACAACACACACACACACACACACACACATCTGAATATTACATATTAATGCACCGGTTCTGTACATAAGTTTTACGACTGCTCAACCATTTCACTGAAAGTCTTCCAACGTTTTAAGAAGAAATCAAGAATCTTGGAAATCGGAATTTTCCTGATTTCTGATTAAGATTAGGACAGCTTCGGTGACATCGAGATAATTGAATTCCAACTGTTTTCCCACATTTCACTTGAGGTGTGTCACTTGTCCAATCACACCAGTTAACAGTTTGACGTTTCTTCTTAAGCCTTCTGCCAAACTAAATCTCTGGACGGGAAAAGTTCTTTTACCATTTATTATCCCCGAAATGGGCTACATAAAAAGAGGTGTGAAGAAAAATGTTTTGCGTTAGTTATTTTGTCCTGACCTCTTGATGCAATTGACATCGGTCTTTCGAATCCCTGTGTAATACAAATACCAGCAAAATGCAAAAAGTATTAGTAACTAAAGTGTTTCACTTTGTGACTTATTGGAGTGCTGATCTTTATTTTGTAACTTTATTTACCAAAATCTTCTTGATCGCATGAGTTTTCTCGGAAATTTGTAAAAACCCTATGTTGGTGCTCCCACCCCACTCTCCTCCCCAGGAGGGGTGCTTCCATTTCGGAGAATCTTGGATACGCCTTTGAAATGTTTTGTAAAAAGCTCAGACCCAATTAATGAGCCAACTCTATGATTCACAAACTATTCTCGGAAGTACTGAATCTTTCCTTTTTCAAACTAGACCTTAATGTGTTGACATTTTGATTAATGTTAGCAACACAATTCATTATTGTATTGTATATAAAATAGTATATCGTTACTTTTCAATTAAATTTACACCTGTATTTGTCAAATACCAGCATCCTAATGGAAGCGGTTTAATTTGATTGTTCTTGGTTTCTGTCCTTCAATAACCTGTGGCAGATTGCAATCAGAGATTAAGACTGATTTACTGTGCTCTCTGCCTGACACTGTGAAATTGTGTTTTATTGCGGCTGCCGTATTGTGCATCAAGATTCAAATCAATTCGACTGGTTTTTCACCAGCTTACATGTACAACGCTTTTCTTCTTGACTATTACAGGGTACGGCACGCACCACAGCACGTTCCGTACAGGCTCCGCCCACACCCCTGTGCGATACCGGCATGGCCTAGCTGAGATACCCCGTCTCAAGATCTCAAGATCAATTTCAAGTATTTCTTGATGGTATTTTCACCCTATGAGGATATTCAGAACCTTCTGTAACTGCTGATAGACATGTAAATAGAAATGAGTAAATCAGTCGAGGGTTGGCTATATTGCTCCATCATGAACCGTGGAGTCATATTTTATTAAAGAATACTCTTAATACATTTTGTCACTTTTCTAAGAAGTAAACTATCCTGTAAAGGGTGATAAATCCATTTTAATCCAGTATGGTACTCTGCTGAAGTTTGTTCCACAGTATGTGGTGGAGCAATTTAGCCAACCCTTGACTCATTTACTCGTTTTAGCTTAGTTGTGTTATGGGCATCTCAAGATAAAATTCAAGCATTTGTTGATGGTATTTACACCCTATGAGGATGTTCAGAACCTTCTGTAACTGCTGATAGACCATGTAAACAGAAACAAGTAAATCAGTCAAGGGTCAGCTAAATTGCTCCAATGCAAACTGCTGAGTCATATTTTTATTAAACAATACTCTTAATACATTTTGCCACTTTTCTAAGAAGTAAGCTATCTGGTAAAGGGTGATCAATCTATTTTAATGTAGAATGGTTCCCTGCTGAAGTTTGTTCCACAGTTTGTGGTCGAGCAAATTAGCTGACCCTCAACTCATTTACTCATTTTAGCTTAGTTGTGCTGTGGGCATCTTAAAATCAATTTCAAGCATTTGTTGATGGTATTTGTACCCTACAAGGATGTTCAGAACCTTCTGTATCTGATGATATGCAATGCAAATAGAAATGAGTAAATGAGTCAAGGATCACCTAAATTGCTCCACCGCAAACCATGGAGTCCTCTTTTATTAAACAATACTCTTAATACATTTTGCCACTTTACTAAGAGGTAAACTATCCTGTGAAGGATGATTAATCCTTTTTGATGCAGAATGGTACTCTACTGAAGTTTGTTCCACAGTTTGCAGTGGAGCAATTTAGCTGACCCTTGACTCATATACTCGTTTTAGCTTCATTGTGCTGTGGGCATCTCAAGATCAATTTCAAGCATTTGCTGATGGTATTTGCACCCTATGAGGATGTTCAAAACCTTCTGTAACTGCTGATAGACCATGTAAACAGAAACGAGTAAATGAGTCAAGGGTCAGCTAAATTGCTCCACCACAAACTGCGGAGTCATCTTTTATTAAACAATACTCTTAATACATTTTGCCACTTTTCTAAGAGGTAAACTATCTGGTAAAGGATGATATCGCTATTTTAATGCAGAATGCAGAAGTTTGTTCCACAGTTTGCCCACTCACTCTCGACTTGCCCGCTCACCCTTGACTCACCCACTCACTCTCAACTTGCCCACTAACTCTCGACTCACCCCTCACTCTTGACTCTCATCTGCACTCAACTTTGTCTCTCATCCTTGGACGTTTTTTCTGTTGCAATGCTGCCATCTAATATAGGGTTAGTCACTTTTATTACGATTCCGACCATTTCCTCGTCGGGAAAGATTTAATTGTACTTTTGTGAATTTGTGAATTCATTGGTTGGAAGTAATCATTACTCTGACCCAAAAAGGCAAAAACAATATAGTGGTAAAGTTTAATAGGATTCAATTCATCGGTACTAAGTAGTACGTCGTATTTTCTGTAACCGGTGAAAAATAGCCAATTTATGATTTACAGCCTAAAAGCCACTGGTTCGTAAGTGTTATAAAACTAAATTGATGCCAATTCCAGCAGCTTTGTCAATGAGCAATTTGTTTCCTACTGAGCTATGAATTGCAGCAGCTCCTTTCCTGAATTACAATGAGAACAATACTCTTTTCCCGGTGGCAATTCTACAGTCTACTCTATGTGAACCATAAAAACTCTTGTTTTCTTTCTTAGAATCGTGCTGGAATTATCTAAATTGCATTTTCGATCCCATTACTTAATGACGAACAGCACCAACTTTTCGACGAATATCCTAATGGTCTTTTTACTAATTATTTCCATATAGCTATTTAAAATTTACCAGCAAAATGTTTTGAAGGTGATCCGTCTTGGTTATTATCGGGGACCAAACGTCTCGTATTCTTACCTAAACTTAGAGTTTCAAAGGGCATATCCAAATGTTTTGAAACTAATACATTTGGAACTGTTCTACACCTGCCTAATGCCCCGACTGTGAAAACAGATATCATTAATTAATGTTCGAATTTATGCATGACGTTGCAAGTACGTTACCATTTTCTTGCATTCCATCTCAGTATCTTTAAATGTATGGACAGAACAGCTTGACCTTAAAATGTTCTGAAAAAACAACAAGTACACGTGAAGAGAATTTACTTGGTAATGGTGGTTGGAATTCACGCTTAAAATTTTGTGTAAAAAGGTCACCACTCGCAAGAATTTACTTTGTGTCGGTGGCGGAGATAGACACTGAAGCATTTAAGCAAGAATTAAAGGACTCTCACTGCCAATACCATGTAATTTCTTGAGGGTGGAGACTCTTTCTACACTTAAATTCTTCGGGTTGAGCCCCACTATTTTCTAGGAAAATTCTTGCATATGGTGACCTTTTTGCAATTAAATTTGTGGTTTAAACCCTTACCTCTATTTCTGTGCAAATTCTTGGGAGTGGTGATCCTTTTGTACTTAAGTTCTTGGCCATTGGGCCCCACCAACAGTACTGAGAAAATTCTTGGGTGTGGGTCCTTGTCACCAATACTAAGTGAGAGTTGGTCCTGGTGAAATTTTGGCACTTAAAACTACCAGCAATAAAGTGTTAAAAAGGGTAGATTTGCCGTTAATGCCCGGGAATGGCTGTGATTAAACTGTTTAGTTAATGGTACGAGTTACCAAAAAATACCAACGTAAACATCAGCTTAAAGGTCTGCAACAGTTTCTCTCAACAATTTTAGTAGACTTCCCAGAAAAAACGGTTGTGAAGTGCTGGATTCTGTGGGATTATTTTCAGGAAACACTTTCATGAGATTGTACTTAACAGATAATCTCTCTCATGATAATACCTTGAGACAGGAAGCTTAAGAAAGGCAGCTAATTACTGAATCCTTCTCCAACGGAGTTGCGAAGTGTTCATTAATTACATCCACCTTAATCACTTTCCCTGTATCTCCACCATAAGGCGTTAGATACATACAACGGTTTTTCTGAGACAGTAAACGCTCCTCAAAAATAGAAGATTGTGCACAGTATGGACACATCTTATTTCCAAATTTTTCGTCTTTTTGATGCAAAAAGTTTCAGAGGCAACGTTCCTCCACACTACTTAATTAAACAGGAATTATAATCTGAGATTCCTATACCTCACAATGGGGATCAGGCTTTTCCAAGGCCCTTGGCAAAGGAAGTCCCATCTTTTGAGGCATAAAATTAGCAATGTAGTGAAGTAGAGTCCTATGCATTCTAGAAACTATTTTTTTCCCATTTTTGCCATTTAGTTGGACACCAAAAATTGGTAAAAACATTATTTCGTTCTGATGTTATTCTCACGACAACAGTTAGACCATTTCATAATATAACTTAGTCAGGTAACCGAGCAAAGTAAGACTAGAAATTTGACACGAACGTCTCAAATTTTTAGAAAAGTATTGTTTCAGTTAAAAGATCGTTCCATTTCATTTTGTAAAGTTCCCCAAGTTTCTGTCAAACAAGAAATCAATGCTGTGAATTAGACAGGGCCTAAATGGTCCCCGTTCCCTCTGGATCCGCAACTTTCACGGAAACAATGTGAAACAATAAAAACAGTGTGACATTTGGCGGACTTCACACACGCAACACTTGAATGGATCTAACTGTGGACGTATTTTTAGTCGAAAATGTATTACAGCCATTGAAAACTGAAAAACTGCAGTTGAACCCAAAATCACAATACCTTCAAATGGTATGACAAAAGCACGTGACTGGGTTAATTAGACCTCTGAGAGAGAAATTTGATTTATCTGCACTCGGGACAATCTTGAATGATCAGCGCGCTGAGTAACACTTCATCAAAATGAAGAATCCTACTTGGAATTTTTTGTACTGCATTTTGTATTCATGACTGGGTCATATTTCCCATAAAGTTTTGATTTATTTGATAATGCGTGTGAGTGGTTTGTAATGCAGTGGTGAGATTAATGCTGCTCACACACCACGAATGTCACGTCCTTCAAATCTTAGTTCAATAGAAGCCAGATGTAGCTCGCAAAGAGACAAGCTCTCATCATTATCCTTCCAAGATCATTCTACAGATCAACTCTTGTTAAAACAAAGTACATTACAAGAATACAGCACAAACCACTTACAAATTCATGTTGATGGGCTTGTGAATGGTAATGGTCCATCAAATGTACAAATATCTACAAATTTTAAAAATTATTTCAGAGATGTTTTAATTTAACAGTTAGCAGCACTCGAAGAAAAGTCTTGTACAAACGTAAATTTGGATAAAACTACAAAGAAGAAAATATATCCCATCCACCGTGTGCAACTGCAACACATTAAGATCATTGACTAGTTTGTGTAAATTGTTACCGCCTGCATCCGAAGGATGGGATGGTAATGTTTTTACAAGTGTCTGTTTTCAGGGGGGGTACCCGTGGTCCTGTCGTCGGTTGTGAATCATAGCCTTGTCCCTGGTCCTGTCTAGGGGGAAGGGGTATGCATGTCCTGTTACTGGTCCTGTCCCTAGACACTAGCGGATGCAGGGGGGGGGGGGGGGCCCGGGGGCCCGGCATACGGCATTAATCCGCCTTATTGTGGCTAATGATGGCAAGAGATCACTACATGGAATTCCATTAATCATTTTCCTCTGTTCTTGATCAGGTTCGTACAGGGAATTCAGATCCGATAACAGGTAAATGTTGGCTAAAATTTCGTTGGCCAATCATGCACAAAGAACCATTCAAAATCTATTCACAAGAACGTTGCATAATTGAGGCCGGTTTCCTTGGTGTTTTGCTACACTTAGATAAATTTCTGGTTTCCCTCCTCACGGACCATTAGTAAAGTGTACATTTTTATCTTTACTACAGTTGAAGAACACCTTGACCGTTTTGACAGAATCTCCATGAAAGATACTTTCTATTCAGATTAATTTCTTGTTCCAGCATTTGATAATGCATTTCATCTGCTGAGACAGCTCCTTAAATTCCAGATTTTAAACACACCGTTAAATCCCCTATCCATTACTGAACTTTTAAATTCTATCTTGACAGCTTGGTGCTCACACCATGTGAGACTAAGTGTACCATGTCAGTTTTTGGAAATATTTCACAGATGCAAACAGAATAATTCAAATAGTCCTTGGGCAGAGAGATCCAGTCATATTGTTCCAGTGACTACTTGCTGTCTGACCTGAATATCTGCCCAGTTGATAAGGCATGTTGACACATCATTCTACATACATTTGGCCGAAAGCTTAACATTCACCCTTTGCCCATCTTTCTCACTGTAACGTGCATAATTCAACAGTGAAACAGCTAGAAAAATTTTCTAAATAACAATCACAGGAAAAGAAGTGACCTTTGTGCAAGCTCAGTAAAATGTAAACAAATAGAATCTAGTCACTTGAAAGTCTGAATCTGCAGTGTGTCCAGGTTCTAAACCTAAATATAATATAGATTTTTCAGTCACTTCAAAATAAAGATTTCCCATTTAGTTACTTGAAAGTGCGTATCTGTGGTGTACTCAGTGACTCCAAACTCTTTTTTACCCTTCTCTTTAATGTTTCTTTTTTTAAAAATTAGCTATAGAGCACATATTTTTGAAGTCATTGTATATTTTAAAAGTTTGAGACAAAAATTATTTTCAATCTTCTTCAGTCGCAGATCCAGGAATGGTCAACCAAATTCCTTTAATTTCAATGTTTTTTTTTCGAAAAAAAATTTAAAATGCCCCGTCCGGGGGTCGGTGCCTACCTCCCCCCCCCGGGAAATTATGGATCCACCCCTGATCTTGTTTTTCCTTTACCTTTTAAACTTTTCGGACAACGATGACATAGAGTTTAAGATCATCCTGTGTCCTGTGACAGTCGGTTATAGCATCGCACCTGAAAAATTCGGAAACTAGAAACAAATCATGCTGCTAATGTTTTATGCCTCAAGGTTAATTTTCTATTTATTTAACGATATAAACAAGAAATGGTTTCTGGATAGTATGTTATTAAATTGGCCCAGCCCTTAAAGACCTATAAGACGAAATATGGTTATAGAGAATAGATAAAATCTGCTGTTTGTTTCACTTTTATACAATCATTTCTAACATTTTCAAATGTTTGAGAAATTTTTTGGATTTGAAGTTTGTACATAAATTCAATCTAATTTATTATATTATAATGTGTTTGAATATTTTGACAATCAATTGCAGTTTATTTTCATCAGATACTATTAGGAATCTCTGCCAAATTTTAAACTATTGCTTTCGATCACAAAGCCTCCCTCTGCAATTAGAAAAACCCAGAGAATTTTCGGAATTTCACTTCTAGTTTACTGTGTGAACCAAAACAAAAAAACACACAAAAAACTAGGAAATCCCTTCGGCTAATTTTATTGAACATGACGCCTGCTAAAAAAGTAGACAATGCATATTTTGCACATTTGAACTTTTTTCAAGTGAAAAATGTGTAAGTGAAGAAGTAAAGAATAGAGACCCCATCACATGTTCCATAAGTGGGTCAACTAATCACTTATTGTTCAAGTGGCCTACATGTGACTGACTATGAGGGTGGCCTTGTTTTTTGCTTAACCTTGATAATCTGTTATCAAGTCACTTCAAAAGGTGCTGAATGTTAATTGTTTGCACCATTAGTAATTTACTCCAGAATCAATGGAGCATGAATTGCAAGTTTGTTTGACCTAGAAATTACTGGAGTAACCGGTCATGTATATGTGTTATTCCAAGGGTTGAAATATTTTAATTGGTCTGATCAGAAATGAGAGAATTTTCCCACAAACTTTTCATTATCTTTTTGAACATGACACAGGGCAGATGATTTCAAGCTGACTTGAATATCTGACCAGTTGTTTAGATATGCCAACACAGCATTCTACATACTCTTGGGCAAAAGTTAACACTCACCATTGGTCCATCTCTCCCATGTAACATGCATAATTCAACAGTAAAACAGTAAAACAGTAAAACAGTAAAACAAAATTTTCTACATAGCAATCACAGTACAGTGGGTGACATCTGTGGATTCTCAGTCAAATGTAAACAAAGAGAATCTAGGGACTTTAAAGTCTGAATCTGTAATATGGTAGATAGATTTTGTGAAGTCAATTTGTATTTTTTATTTTTTTTTGTGTTTTAGGGAAAATTCAAAAAATATTTTCAATCTTTGTCCTATTACAGTGATTACATTTTTATTGCACATATCCATTTAATTGCAACTTCTGCTTCACATCAGTATTATTGTTGCATTTGTAATAAATAGACAAATCTATCTTATTCATAAAAGTAGGAATAATCCACATTTAATGCTAAAAATATCTACAAACATTTTGAACAATAATGGCTAACAAAACAGGAAGTGCATACTGAGCATGCTTGATAAATGTCAACAAAGAAATCTAGACATTTCAGATATTGGTGGAAATTATACAGAGGATGAGATGGGTGTGCAAAAGAAATGTATTTACGATAATGTGGATATTGAAGATATATCATCTGACGAGGATTTGGAGTCAATGTAAGTCATTGTTTTTTATATTGTGTTAACATTGGTCGAGCTATTTTACTGTGTATTATATTTTGGATTGGGTTTTATTGTAGTGTGTGAGTGGTGAGTGGATACGCATTGGTCACAGGTCGTATTCAGTATGGGATGTGGACCAAGGTGCCAGACAATTTCTTCTTACCTCATGACCAATAGTAGAATATCAATAGGAAAAATGGCACCTTGAGTTTTTTTTCATTTCTTCAAGTTTAATACACATCTATCAGTTAATATTTAAAATTTTAAATTTAAAAATTTAGACAATATTCGCTGGATTGTGGTCCAAATAGGTTTATGGAACTTTTTGAGAGTTAAATTTACTTCATGAAGAAAAAGTCTTCTCTTCAACGTTCTGATATGTATATCTTCGCTGGTTGAAACAAAAACTAGATCTAGGATGACACTATATCTGGTATTATGCCTGTTTTATTCAAAAAATAAAGATAAAACAGAAAAGTGGAGCAGAGGAATCACAAAATAGAAAACTATTAAAAGTAAGAAAACCTTCAAAAATTTGACGATTTCTTAAGGTGACAAAAACTATCCTTCTGGCCATTGTACATTGCTAGCTTTACAATGGAGTTCACCTAATGCAGTAAAGGGTAAAGAAGGACTGGAGAGCTCCATACAAGACCATATATGGTCATTACAAAAAGTGTGTGTCTGGAAATGAAGCATTTCTGTTGGGTTCAACTGGAAATTTTAATATAAGATGACGCTGTACCTTTATATTTTCGCAACCCCCCAAAAAGCTAGTAATGATGAAATCAACAATTGGTAGGACTGGTAGATCTGTGTTCTTTTTCAGCGCACAATGAACCGTAGAAAATCAATATTTTAATACCAGAAATATTTTGATAAACGGTTTTTCACGATAAGCAAATCTTCCACATCTGTAAACTTTCTGCCCATCATCAGAAGAAATCACAAGAATGTAAACTGCAATCAGATGACGCTAAATTAATCAGACTTTACATTAGTAGGCGGCATTGCCAAAACGTCCAATGGCGAAAACATAGTCGGGATGCAGATAAACGTAATTTGCAAACTTTCAGGATCAATCCGCCATGTAAAAATAATAAGAAATACTAAAGGAAAAAGGTTTGGGACAGAGTTGCATGCAGTTGATTTTCATAACCAACTATCAGAATATTTTTGCATCTGAAACAGAAGAGGAAATCAGTCTATTGACTCAATGTTATGTATGGAATGGATGCCAGTTTCATTATAGTGCTGAAGGTGGCATTAGGCAAGCAGACATTTTGGCACATAAATGATAATTCAAAAAACAACACGGCACCTACAGGCTGATTTCCTCCTCTGTAGTTGAAAATAATTGAAATGTGCAGCATTTGTGTACCTGGTATTTGCAAAGTGAACAAATTACACCGAATATGTTTGCTTGTTTCAGTGCCAAACATGTAAAATGTCACTTCTCCTATGTGAAATATTGCAGATGGCCAAGATCCAAAAAATAATTAAATAACATTTTTGTTCGGTGTGTAACACTGATATGTACTTTGCACTATCCATAGATAGCTAAATACATTATGTGTGGACAAATTACTATTCATAGAAAATAGATTCCAGTATCCATGATGCACTTATCTAATTCAACTAATTAAATAAATTCACCTACTTTCAAAACCAAAATAGGAAAAACACGACTGTTTCAGGGTCTGTGTGAACATAATACTTTTAAGGTTATGAGTACAAATTCCACAAAAATTGTATAATTTGAAAACAAATTCTTGTCCAATCAGTTGAATTAGATGAATCTTCTGAATTAATAGTAGGAAAATTCAAATGCATGAGGGACCTGTATCATTTAAATCATATTGCGCTGTATCTAGGCCATCAGTTGTGTGAATTGTCTCATATTGTAAATGTGTGGTTTTGCCAAAGCCATGTCAGATTATCTGAATAAAAATCAGACTAGTAATAAGCGACGCATGATTAGCCTTTTAGAAATCAATAAGCGACGCATAATTAGCTTTTTAGAAATCGAAAATTAAAATTAAAAATTAAAAAATTAAATCGAAAAGGACTAGTGCTATCTTATGGATACTTTACATGTTCTGCACATGCAGAAAAAAGGTACCATCAGTTGTAACACTGTTTCATATCTTATGAGAGCAGCACTAAATTACAACGTTTCGAACGATTGGTTTCTGATCAATGCTAATGGAACTTTTTCTGTCAATTGTAATTGAAATCAATCTAAAAGCAAAAGTACAGATTAATTTTTGTGAACACTGACAATTTTTTTATGTATCCATGCATTCTATAACAGCAAAGCTGAAAATGTATGGATTCTTTATACTCTACCAGCAACATTTTTTACCTAGGCAGTCATTTTGAGTGGCGCTTGAAAATGAAAATGCAACTTGTGAAATGTCATTAAAAGCCTGAAAATAAAACAATATGTCCTGAAAATATATATATAGCAATTTCAATCTTAATCTCAATTTCACATCCAAACACCACGTGTCGTATTCAAATTGACATCCTGACAATTTCTTCCGACCTCCTGACCACAAACATGACTAAGGTAATAGGGCTATGGTTTTATTTTATAAAAAAAAGGTTCAAAAATTAAAGTTACTGCTTCTTATGTGGTTTTGGATTGGAGTGTCCTTCCCGGCAAATTTATTTCAAGTTTAAGTTCTTCACAGAACTGGTTTGCCACAACTGGATCCATGCTATTTTTTCGGCCTTATTTTCAAAGCATTGGATGCTTTAATGGGGATTTTCACTGCCTCAAAGGTAAAATGATTAAAAACGCATTTGTTGCTGCCGTAATGTCACTTAGTTGCAAATTTCTGTATATTTTCTTTGTACATTTTATGTTTTTCACTGACCAGCATTGCTAACATAATACTTCCAACTGTTTGTACTACTAATTCTCATGAATAGGATATTTAACGCCATTATTAAAATGGCATCAGATGGCAAGAAATAAATGACTGACAAAAGGAATGAGAAATAGAAAAGTAGGAAAAGAATGGCAAAAATCACATGAATGGCAAAAATCACATGGTCATTGTTTTCTTTCTGTTGGGATTATTATATTATGAAAGATGCTTCTGCAATAGTATTTTGAAGACAAATGACCTTAATTTTGTGACATGCTTGAAAATATCTATTTCTCATAGACATCAATTATAATAAACTAAACTTATTTTCTAATCTCCTCAAAATTGCAAGGTAATACGATATACGATTACCTTAACCATACGGTAGCAATAGCCACGAGAGGGTAAACCGCATTCTCCCTT
>JBCAUG010540182.1:0-14823 GCA_038406175.1 Haplosyllis leylae | reverse complement strand
TCAAGAGTCAAAGCTCAAATGATTAGCTGATGGCATGAATGGGTACAATTGGCCTTATTGGCACAATGATCTTTTGTAATGAATCAATTCAAAGAGGTCAAACTGTTGACTGAATGCATTCCCTGTTCAATGAGGTGCAAGAGGTCAACAATGGATGTGATTTAAGTCAGATAATAGCCTCGGCCATTATCTTAATCATAAGATAATGTGTATTAGGTGCATTACAGCGCTGGGTTACTGCTCCCTGCTGTACCACATGTTTTAGTTATGGTCCTGTGACATGTGGTGGCACAAGACTGTCCACAATAGGTCCTGTGGACAACTGAAGTCATCTGGATGGCATACTGCTCACACCTTTTTTGGATAATTTTCTCCTGCACTTGCAGTATATAGTAGGCTATTTTCACAATATTTCTGATAACAATCCTTCACCTCATACCTTTGGGCACTACCGATTAGTACCGTGTGTCACGCGGCCCATCTACGGAATTAAAACTGTATTTAACTACTAACTCTATAAAAAGATTGAGAACATTTTGTGAGACTGTCTTCTTACTCTCTCAAAGTGCCTTAAACAGCTTTTAGATGAACTAAGAACAACACAATGAGAAGTACAACCACACACACATTTACATTATAGTGGTACCAAAGCAAAAGCTAGCAGAGGAAACTGTCAATGGTCTGTATTTTAACTCGAAAACCAAAACTAACTAGTTTGTGAAAACAATTGATTGCAATTGGGCAAAAAGCACCAATGAATCTTTCCAGGCAGTTACCATTGTTATCAGTGGTGGATCCAGCACTTACCTTCGCAGGGGTGCCAACCCTATTTATTTTTTATATCTTCTGGAAAAAAACCTGTGAATTTTGGTCGGTAGGGAGCGCCTCCCCTCCTTGGATCCGCCACTGCAGTGACTATAACAATCACAATCATCATAATCATTCTTGTGACAACTAAATATGATGGTGTCTTTGCGAGAAATGGTCCAACAGTCTCTTCAACATGATTTTCCAAGAATCATACAACAAACTGACCATGCATGTCTGGAATATGTTTAAGTCGTCATTTTTTTCAATTGCCAAAAGGAGTCTACAGGTGGTGGAGTCATAAACAGTTCGTTAGATGAAAGGATAATATGAGATTTAATGGCGATATTAAAATGCATACAAATGGTAATTGAAGCATCAGATACAGAAATGTTGAACTGAAAGAGTAGTTCTCTGCATAGCTTTCATACCATAACGTAGTCAATGATTTCGACTATTCTTCACATACAATAAGACATTATATTTTGAACACAATGCTAATGAGGCTCTTTTAGTCAATGTAATTTGTACTGCTTGACTGCAGACTACAACATCAACCTCAAGAAGACTGGCTAATTGAGATACCTTTCCACATAAAATGTGCTGACAGCGTGGGGTACTGCTTCAAAGACAGGAATACTTCGAATGTCTAATAGCTTACAATTAGAAGTACATTTTTGTTCAACAGAATTATTATTTATACTTTTTTGCTGGCCTTAAAATTCGGCGAGCACATACATCATGAAAAACTGTCGTAATCATTTTTCTTCAAATTGACATGTGGAACCTTAAGAATTTGAACACATGCAGTGTATTTTGGTTAAATTTTCTTTTACAAATGTAAGAACATGCCAAGAAAATACCCCAGGGCGATCACCGGCAATGCTCTCCGTCTGTAGAACATCGCTCTTTGAATAGGGAAATTATTTATAAATAATTCATACTTAATCAATTACCTGAGATCCCAGCTGAATCCTCCTTTGTATATTCTCTTTGGCTTGGAGTATGTAAGACTTTCGGTATCAATACCGTCGACAAAGGGTTGAACAACGCTGAAAATGAGAGCAGGAAAATAAGTGAATATGAACAACCATTTTTTTGGAAAGTTGTACCAGAGTATTTTGGCACACTTGCCAAATTGTAAGAAATTAGGTTTAAGGGATTGTGAACAAATATTTTACCTGGTAAAATTACAATTTTAATTTGCACATGTTTCTGATAGAGCCTATAAATAGTTACAAAGATTGGCATTGGTCTTTCAGTCATGTTGAGCATCACAACAGGTCTTTTTCATTTCATTTACGTGGTGCGTGAACAGAGAAATATTTAAGGTATTCCTTTCGGATATTACACAAAGGAACACGTTTTGCATACTTTAAAAGTTACATTTCTAATTTAAAGTGGTAATTAAACTTCCATATTTTCTGTTACCGCTATGACTAAAACCTCTTTGTAGAGTCTTTTTCAATTGTACAGAGAGTATGTAGTCTTGGCTGAATAAATATTTAACAGACAAGTAACTTTGGCATCCATGGTCATAAATTATGACCTAAAGATGTGTTATTCCACGTGCACAACAAAGCCACAGGTCCTTACTACCACTAACAAGTCTGGTGTCAATAATGCCTACTTTAGTTCTCAATGGGTTAGAATATTACATCCCTTGAGCCTAAAGCAAAGATTATTAAGATAGCAATGTGTAACTAAAATGAGATGCTTGACTTTCACTTACCTATTTGGATGTTTTTGGAGATAATCTATGATAGGTTCTAACCATCCATTGTTCATCTCTGTGTGGGCATCAAGAAATATTATCAATGGTGATGTGCTGCTGCCCTCTCCCACCAACCTGGACCTGATCAACCCCTCTCTCACCTTGTTTCTAATCAGTCTAACCTTAGGCAACAGTTCACTGTATTTATCCAGAGGTTCTCTGAGATTTTCATGAGTGCTGCAATCGTCTACAAGTATGATCTCTGTGAGTAACCTGTTAGGAGTTCTGTTCAATATGCTATGTATGGTCCTGAGCAGCATAGATAAAGCTTCATTGTAGAATGGTATGACAATACTAACAGAAGGCATCTTGTCAATATTATATTGCATTCCCTTGCAGACAGGAGGTCTTGTGTCTTCTATTTCTCTGTCCACACTGATAGAGTCACTGAGACTAACATTAATATTATAAGCGGAATCTGGAGGCCTCTTTTGATTCACAAGAATTTCTCTTTGGAGTTCCTGGAGCCTTATTCTTTCCGGAAGAGTACCAAATGCGGCTAGTGCTCTTCGGTTGCCTTTCAAATGTTGTTCATCTCCTGTGTATTTGACTAGAGGATGATAGATGACCTCCCTGGCTTTCATTTCTACCTGTCTGATCGATTCCATGTGATCCTCGATATTCATGCTGTTACTGAAGAGCAGAGATGTTGTGATGAAAATGCCAATGAAACTCAGTACAAAATGGTACCATTTCAGTCTCCTATACCTGAAGAATCTGCATCTCCAGTTGTTCCTGGAGCGCCCAATTCGTCTGTAAGGGTTCACAATCGTTTCCGCTGATCCAGGCATTGGTACAACTACCACCTGCCACAGACACAAGGCTTGAACTATCTTCCCAAATGGTGCATAAAATCTGTGTCTTCAGAATTTCATTCCCAGAACCAACCAATCGTCTTGTCCCATTTCACAACCTCGTTATGCCGTATTATTGACATCCGCCTTTGTACTGTTGTGACATATTCTGAGATTTTTGCAAAGTTAAGAAATGAGCCACAAGACAAAAAATGCCATTCATAAAGAAGGTCTTTGCGTAGATTGAGGTGGTATTAAAAAGATAAACGAGGAATGCAATGTTCCGACAGTTCTCATGCAAGTTTTGTGTTCTTAAATCCGCAGTCAATCTGAAGGCAATCATTTGCACTGACAGTGCACTGACGCATGTACGCACAAATCCTATCGGAAATAGCACACATATCAGTGCGTGGATCCTGTCTTGTGTAAGTCAAAACGAAGAGGAATTCTGTAATTGGTTTGTGCTCCAGATATCGTTATGATGGTTTAATTTATCTTACTTCAGAATGCAATGATGCTTCTGCGTCGAGATTCATAATTGATTGCTTTATGCCTTCGATTCCGCTTTCACTACGTGATGCGTTGGTTCAGTCACCAATTGCTAGTGCACTGTGGTTGCACGAAGTAGTCGATGGGAGCGGGGGATGATGGTTAGATAAGCGGTTCCCGCGTGATGGTGCACAGTCACAGCCGGGAATCAAGCGTGAATCACGCAGGAGCTTGCTCCTATCAGCGCCGGTGCGTGCGTCTTGTCACGCGTCTAATGTAACGTAACCATCCGGAGAAAAGCCGAACCTCCTACCCTTTTCCTAGTTTGATAGATGATAATAATAACAATCCATGGTTGCTTGGTAACATTAACTCATTATAAACAACACTAATAAACGTTTTCCAATACACGACAGCATTGTTTTGTATGAGATGCAATGCGGTGATAAAAGCAGAGGAAGAGAAGACTAAAATTGGTTAAATGCATGCCACTGTCGGCTGGTGCCAAACCGAACATAAGCCTCTGTATGATGTAAACCAGTCAACCAAGCACACCTGTCTGCACGTGAACAAGATACATAATTTACCATTTTCAAAGATTTTTACTGAATTCTAAACTCCATATATCTAAATCTGTAGTAGTCCCAGTAACTACATTTGTGATTTATTTACAAAATATTTGACAAGACCTTGCCCTTTTGTAAGAAGAATTCAACAGTATCAAAATAAAAGGTAACCCATTACTTTTTCTGCCCATCATTTTTTGAACGCTTGTGTCTTCACAATAGTTAACAAAGTTGTATGATCTTGGGTCTAATTGCTGAGGAATAGGATATGTCTGACAGCTGACTATAAATAAAATTTTTCCTAGTAGTATTCTGTGCAGTACATAAAAGCATACCTACGAATAATTGGCATACCTCCCATGCTCAAACTGGTAGTGATTCAGTAAGTGATTCAAAAGTATTGTAGCAGTGCACTAGAATAGTACTTAAAATCCTTCAAATGTCTATCCTGGTGAAACCATTCATTCCTATCTTGCTTACTGTCCAACCTCTACACAGTACCTATAACCTTTAGCTATAATATATCTCTGTCCACTTTTCAAAAGTATTTACAAAGATTCATAATTAAGGTAAGACCTTAACTGCTTGGGCATAGTTATACTGCAGCTGTTAAAATGGAGATACACTAACCATTGAATGTCTGCGGAAAAATTCAATTGTAGGGTTTGACGTTTTGTTGGCAAGGAAATACGTATTTCATTTGCAATATTTTCCAAAATATGCAAATTCTTAACAGTCTGTTCCTCGCTTCATCGGAAGTTCAGTGAACTTAAACATCTTTTTATGAAAAGCGAAGCAATTATATTTTGTCATTTTGATTGTCGTCCCACATCAGTTCAATTTGTATTGCCAATCCTTTGTCATTTGAATAAAATAAGTACAAAGATACCCGTGTTACTTGCATGCACTCCTAATGTTTTAAACAAAAACTGAAAGACAACACAGCAGGAGAGAAGTCCTTTACGTGGTGATGGTCCTTTCTTCCTAGTATTGTTCTGAGTCATGTGACAGAGGACCACCTGCCTCGAACACTGACGTAAATTAAATTCTACTTAACTTTTTATCTCTATTTTCTTCTTTACATATTATTCTTTCATATTCAATTACTAAATTGTTTGAAGGTATAACTACTTTGTGACTCGATGACATTTCACAGGATGAAGAAAGACTTACATATAAATGTATCCAAAATCAAACTTAACCCTTGCATTCAAAACGAATTTTGTACTTTTGAAGGGCGGGGGTGGGGGAGGGGGTACCCAAGTCAGGCCTGTAGCCAGGGCAGGGGGGCTGGGAGGAGGAGGGGTGAGTACCCCAGTCAGATCTGTAGCTGGGCGGAGGGGAGGAGGTACCCCTAGGTCCTGTCCAAAGTACTTCCTCCCACGGGGAAATGACCGGGGACCAGAGACTAGGGAGTACCCCCTTCCCTCCCCTACCAGATGCAGGAGGACTCGCTATGCCGCGGGCAGTACGTCTCTTGCAGTCAAGCAGGAGACCTTTCTTGTTTGTATATTTATAACAGCATAAATTTTTCTTCGGTTCAAGATATTAGGTTAACCATCAAAAAATCGTACAATCAAAGTTCATTCAATTATTCCTTTTTTAAGAATAAAAATCTTTATTTTGTATTTGGAAAAATTATCTCTTGGTTTGTGTTCACTAGAGAAGTGAATATTGGCAACATGTGACACCAGGTTGTACATTTGATTTGAACTTTAATGAGGAGACAACAAAGAACACTCTCATTAAAATACTATATCAAAGGCCTTTTGTTTAAACAGGCACATATGTTCAACATGAATACATGTATAAATTACGATGATATTTTTGAAATTATCACGCTACTTTTACATTTTAAACACATTTCTTTAAACTTACATAAAATATATCAGCTTACTCCAAACAGTAGAGGATTCGGGAAGCGCTCAGCGCCCTCCCCCACGAGCAAACTATTCCCGATTTCATAGGGTATTCACAAAATTTCGCAAAATAGAGGGTTGGCACCCCCCCCCAATAGAGTCGGTAACTCCCGCGTGAAATCCTAGACCCTTCCCAATAACTAACCCCATTTCACTGTCTTAAGTCATTTTAGGAGATTGGGATGGCCACTTTAAGAGGGTATGACATCACCAGAAATATTTGCTTGGTGTGATATTTTTCTTTGCTACTACAGCTTTAAAAAAAGGAACGAGGCGTCCCCGAACGGAGGCTCAATATGACCCCCATACATTTTTAGATTGAGGGGAGGGGTTAGGTGTTGGTCCCAACTTATGACGCTGAGTCCAAATTTGCCTAAAACCAAAATTCCCTATGTCTAGTAGGGGATGGAGGGGGTGGGGGAAGGGTTTAGATGATGGCCCCAACTTTTGATGCTGAGTCCAAATCTATCTAAAACCCAAATTCCCTATGTTCAGGGGGAGGGGGGGCATTGTTGACTCCGCTTTTAAGGTTTGTAACAGATTTGATATACACAGATCACTATATGGTCCCCTAGCGGATAAACCCGCTACGGGGGCCATAATAAAGTACATTTGGAAGAACAGCTCAATCAAAGGGTATTACAAATTTGGTGACCATGGTATTTGCGGGAGACGGAATACCTGTAAATCAATAATAAATGCGGTCACTCAGAAACCGAAAGTGATGACATTGATGATTCTTAAAATGCTTCGGAAATTCTGTGACAAAACTGTTCCCAGGATTAAACGAAGATTTTAAATTTTAACATTACAATATAAAAATATTTCTAAAAAAAATGAACGACTCAACGGGTTTCAGTAAAAATTATGAATGACGTGGTTGAATGGATTATAAGTCTGAAAATGGACTTACCTCTTTGCGCGCACGATAAATTCAGGGTCAAGCAGAAAAGAAGTGACAATAGGAGGACAGCGACAGAGAAATCACGAAACTGACAAAAGATCGGTAAAAATATCCTGTTTTTGAAATTTTAACATACTTCTGTTTTTATCGATACTTTTGCAAATTATTTTATATCTGAATATTTTTTGAAAAATAGACTATTCCCACCCCCGAACAATTTTAACCGATCATACCTTCAGTCAACTGAAAGTACACTAAATAATGAGATCCTAACATTGTGTATCGATTCCGTTTCCACTCATTATCCTTAGCTGAATATCCTGTCCCTCTGGGCTGCATATCAAACTCCTTCAATACGACTGGTTTAACAATGCTTCCAGGGGAAGGCAGTAATCCCTGTGTTAAAAAACGTAACGTTTCAATGATCAACAAACACCGTAATTTGTATTGAGCGCTAAAATCGAAACGTTAAATTTTAACAGGTAGAACGGTGGACCATTTTCAAACAATATCTTTCAAAATATTGGTAAATATTGACATCGTCTTTCTATGAGGTCATTGAGGCCACATCACAGCAGAAAAACGGTGTTTTCAATCAACGATTCCTTGGTGTGCAAAGTTGAAACCCGTGGTCCCACAAATTGGCTACGACTAGTCCCAGGTAAGAGACTTTGATAGTGTCCATCAAATATTAGATTAAAAAAGAAGAAATTAATCACCTAAATGCTCCACAAATACAAACCATTAATCCACACAATGTGCTTGTTTCAGATTTATAAGTGCAAAGCATCCCCTCTCTCGAAGGTATCAATTTGAATACAGTGTTGTCTTTTTCAACATTGCTAAAGTTGTAAATAATTTCAGGATTCAAATGGGACATCTGATTTGTCTCATTAATCGGAATAATGTTGATTGTAGATGGATGTGTAGAGTCATCTGCTTGCATCCTCACAGTTAAGTCACTTTTAACCTGAAATTGGAAGTTCATTCTGGACATTGATTTGACAGAAAATACAAAGATAGAGAATTTTGTGTACACTGGCTTTTAAGACGTAGATCCACTAATATATTTATATTTAAAAAGAATTCAAAATTGTGTTCTTAAGTTCTTGGAGAGGCACTGTGAGGGTTCCAAACAATTGAGTTTTCCCTCAATTCAGGACAAGCCGAAATTGACCAATTTGACTAATTCGAATTATAGTTAATTAAAAATTTCCCATTACAGTGACTTAACAGTAAATAAATCTGCAAAATTATTTTAATTATCAAAAATTTCAGGAACACTACTTCCAAAGCTACCAAGAACGAAGTTATGAGTTAAGAGTTATTTTTGACTTTTACAGACTATCAAAATTACCTTGTCGTATTTATACGAAAGAATGTCTAGAATTTGTAATTCTTCAGTAGAAACCAATTCATATGTAATGTTTTGTTGATGTTCATCCACTTTGTTCCAAACACTTGACATATCAATCTTGCCAATTCTGTACCAAAGTTTCTTAACATCAGAACAGTGCAAAACCAATACAGGACTTTGCAATGGGGCATTTGGAAACCGAGTTTCTTTACAGAAACTGAATTCTACAATGTATATAATATTTGATCATTTACTGTTGCATAGCTGTTAAAACAATTTTTCTTTCTGATGTACTGCTTTTTCTTGAAAGTGGATAGGATTAATTTTTACAAACTATGATAGTATATCAGTATTTTAGTTGAAAATGTTTTACCATCTAATTCTAAATACACAAAGTAATGAGTCCCACTGAAAGTGTATCTGCTTCTGTGCCATTCCCCAGCGTGACTTTGAAGAATATTGGACCCTGTGCCTTTGGGTTGGAAGTCCACGCTCTTCAGCACAATTTCATGTCCAGCACCGCCGTCCGGTGGCAAGTTGTTCTGAATACGACGGAAAATAAGGAGTGGTAGCAAAATCAGCTATCGAATTATATTTTCCTGCTTGTGCAAAATTTTAGTTGAAAAAATTGTAAGCTATATCACGAATCTGGTCACAATAGAAACCTGTTTATTACAGCCAGTGGCCAATAAACATGCAGACTAACCTGGTTACATTGTGTTTCTGTAGTACTACTTGGCCATGAGCACACAAATGATCTCCGGTTGGTATCGAGATAAACCACAGTACCATCAGTGAGAAGATGAAGGTAAAACGTCATCACTTGTGGGTTGGAAATTGTGTCCAAATTTAGCACAGTAATGGAAGATGGGTGGTAACTGTTGTCAATTAACATGGACACATTCAGGTCACTTTCAACCTGAAATAGGGACAGACTAAAATTCCCGATTCACAAATCAATCAATCGGGTTTTTTTTTCTGTTTTGGTTTCAGGTCTTGCTAAACTAGATGAATCAGACTAATTCATCTAATTGTGCATGGATAGTGGAATTGACTATCCATGGATAGGTGAAATGTTTCTTTTGCATTATCCATAGATCACTATTCATAGATAGTTGCACTATGATGTTGCACAATACATGGATAGTGCAACATGAATGAGCACTCTACAAGAATAGTGAAAAATGAATTACAGATAGTTGAATACACTATGTGTGAATAAATTACTATTCACAGATAGTACACTCCACTATCCTTGTACCATTTCTGTTGTTCAACTAATTAGCTGAATTCACCCAGTTTCAAAACTATAATAGAAAAAAAATGATTTGGTTTGAAAGAGAACTGTGAAAAGTTTTCAGAAATCTCCCTCACCCGCGTTTTCGTATACCCCGTCGGATTCTGTGAAAACAGCTTTTCTGATTTTGCATACTCCAGGGGAATTCCGAATTCTGATTTCCCCTCCTCAAGAATTTGCAAACCTCCACTCCATGCCATGTCGAAAAGGTGTATTTATGATGGAAAATATTATTGGTATTGTTATAGGATACTGCACTTTTTACATGGTGGTAGATGAACTTTTATAGATGTTTTGGACATTTACAGACTACTTTTGTTACAGATGACTTCATATTTACAGACTGCTTCAAATTTGCAGACAATTTTTTTCCAAACTCATATAAATTTAAAGTAATCTTTAAATATGAATTCATTTCAAACAAAGTAGTCTGTAAATATCCAAAGTGGTCTGTAAATATCAAAAATGTCTATAAATATCAAGAATGTCTGTAAAAGTGCATCTACCACCATGTGGATAATGTAGTATCCTATCACAATACCAATAATATTTTTTATCACAAATACATCTTTTTGACATGGCATGCAGGGTTGTAAATTTAAGTGGGGCTTTCTGAAATTGAACCTGGTACACCCTGGAGGGGTTCATGAAATCAGCTTTTCTGATTTTGAAAACCCAGATAGGGCGTACAAAAAAGTAGATTCCTGTTATCATCTCCCCGGGATAAATCATACTCACCGAGAACTTATTCGTGAGAAATAGATCCTTAATCATTTCATAATTTTCAGGTGTTATCAAATTGAAAGAAAAACTAGCATTATCTTCATTCTCAAAATCCCATGATCCAAATTGTCCAAGCTTGATCCATTTCCCGTCAAATCCACAATCCAGAGCATCCACAGTGTGATAGTCGTAACTTATCCCCAGGACGGAACTGTCGCTTTCAAGTTTACAAGAAGTGAAATCTGCAATAATGAAATCTGGGTCGTTTATGAGGGATTCATGAATGAATTTTGATACCAGCCTTCAACCAACATCCTCTTACATTGTTTTAAGAACACAAATCTTCGAAAAATGTCTTTACGTGGTGTTTTGAATTGGCCACTGTGAGGGTGTGACAGCTTTGCAGTAAGCGTCAATATTTCTCCACTTGAGTTCATATTGTTTTTACAGCAAGCAAGACACTAAAATTTCAAATTCGATTCACAACCCAAGAGGTATAAATTGTCTGAACTTGGTTTGTTGAATGTTTTGTTTCAACCTATTTGAAAATTTGAAGTTCTTGACTGTATAATTAATCGAATGATGCAAAATGGTCATTCCAGTATCATCCCGTATGTCTCACCTGGTTTTAGTCTGACGTAAATGTGGTAGTAGGTTCCGGAAAATGTGTACCTATTTCTACTCCAATCTGAACCGGACGTGGTTGCGCCATTGCTTCTCGGATAAAATTCTGCCTTCTTCAGGTAGAGAGGACCCAGGTCTTCATGCCGAGGAGGCAGATTTCCCTGCCACAGAAAATTAACTATCATTGAAATGGAAATGTAAGAAAGGCCAGCTATATTATTTGGTTCCGGAATTTATTACACATTTGCATCTAGGATAAAATACGCAAATGTAACACTGAAACTATTTTACAAATGATATGATTTCAAATGCAAATTGCCGGAGAACAGACCTTGGTGATACTAAAGGATGACTGTTTACTTTCTCTCTATAATCTCAAATAAACATTTACAGAAGTTTACTTTCATTTCGATAAAATCCGGTGAACCGTTTTCAGTCACCCCCCCCCCCTCCTGGTATGCCCTGGGCGGGTATATGAAATCAGAAATTCTGCTTTCATTCATCCCGGAGGGGTGTACTAACTTTTATTTCAATCACCATCCCCTTGTGATGGTTAATCATCCATTGTGATGGTTAACCAGATTGCATCACTGACTGTAAAAGTTTCGTCACCAACTGTAAGTTTTTACAGTCAGTGAGGAAACTTACAGTCACTGTGCTGTGTAAACCCTATGTAAAAGTTTCATCGCCAACTGTAAAAGTTCCATCACCAACTGTAAAAACTGGTGATGAAATCCGGTTAACCAATACATTGGGAGGGGGGTGTACGAAAACGGGGGGTGAATGAAAATGTTACAACGGCATGCATTATACCCTATCGCAAAACGTCCTCCAGATGCCAGAGCATTCGACAGACTGTTTATCTTCTGTGAACCTAAGTTTTGACAAATTAGGGCAGCCACCGTTACATGCCGGGAACTGTAGATCCACCTCTTTGTTTAGCTCGTTGGTCTTCACCACGGTCAGAGAGGAATTGGACCAGCTTCCATCCTGACGCAAACCCACTGAGAGGTCCGATGCGACCTAGCAAAAGAGTAGAGTAATTTCTTCGTCGGTACTCCGACAAATTGTTGTATTGAACATATATTTGATGCAACACAATTCAACTTTCAGCATGTATTTGCAATCCGATCAATTTAGCACCTCAAATGTACAGAAGTCTGTAAGGTGCTACTTGTCCTTGGCAAAGAAAATCTCTCAAACTTGGAGAATGTAACAATCTATGAAACTTGTCTCCAAAATAAATTTATTTAAATCCACCAGAAGTTTCAAATTGTTAAGGAATTTATTTCTATAGTGTCATATTCAAACTTTTTTTAAATCGGGAAAATTTGTTTTGCATGTCGTCTATCAAAGAGCTAAAATTAAATCAACTGTGTTGGCCTTCGTTTCATTATAAAATTGACTACCGTGCAACATACGTATTAGTGGTTAATATGCCTGGTTCAATATTAAGGAGACTTAATACTTAGTATTATGTAAATGAATGTTGAACACTAAAGTATCATGAATGAATGTTTTAAAGTATTATTAAACCACTAAATACTGACCGTTCATTTACTAATATTTATTATTTATCTTACTTGCTATAAGTTTCTTAAAATAGCTGAATAGATACAAAAGAAAGATGGCCTCCATGTAACAACAAGCTGAAAATGGCTGTATTCATGGATGGAGTACCTTAATACCGAATTTGAATTTTATAATTTTATCTTGTCAATTGAGAGAAAAAACTATTATAATAAGATGTATGTTGCATGTTCAGAAATTCAAGTTTTATTCAAGATTGAGTTCAGATCCAAAATCATAAGTGCCATTTGACACTGTATTAGTTCAGAATTGTAGAAAATAAACAGTATTACAATTTATTTGTTGGTCATGTAAGTTTTGACTTGACATCAAAACAAGTGAAGAACATGTCAATTGCTTTTCAAGTAATTAACTAGAATTACAAATGTCAATCAAACTGACCACTGATTGAAAAGGTACATCCTCAAGTCATTGTCACTGAGAATAGCTCATTAATCAGACGGTAATAAGAACTTAAGCTTGTAACATATCTAGGAATTTTGGCAGTCAATAATGAATATCAAATGTTGATCTACAAATCAGTATGATAGTAATACATCAATGTGAGACCATCATGTTATTACAACTAAAAAGTGCCTTGCACTGAAAACATATTTGGATAGAATTTGGTGGGTATCATAGGTTAACTTGAAATTTCTCTTTGTGGAACTTCAGATAGTCAAATAATGAAGTCAAATGAAACAGAAAACTAGCATTTGAAAAAGAAAAAATATGTGGAATACACACGACAAAGTCAACAGCATCTAGATTTGCTATCATAGCTGCTTCTTCATCTGTTATCACTTGGAATGCATTATCTTCTAAATCTTCATCAGTGTAGTTCCACTGAGAAGCCATATCTGAAGGACCGACTTTCACCCATCGCCCTCTGGTGGAGGAAAACGTCACGAGCGTTACGTTGTATTGTTGATTATCTCGACCATTTATGTTTACATTGTCCTGCTCAGTGCACGACGAAAAATCTGTAAAATAACATAAACAGTTGCAATGGATTGGATGTTTTAAACTTGAAGCAGTATTGGCTTTTTCGCACAGCCCAACTAAACTGACTTCCAAGTAGTCACACCACACACTAGTCTCTGACTTTCATTTACATTTGTAGACATCTTCTGGGAGCCTAAATCAGTCAGCCAGCTTGCCAGTAATAGTTGCATTAATACTCGCTTGATTAGGAGGTCATGAACACAAACCCAAGACGAGGTTTGGAAAGTTTGGTCTGTGAAGAAGCTTTGCTGTTTATTAGCTTAATCAGATGAATTTAATTTATTTGAAACAGGAAAACTTGATTTGAGTGGACGGAATTTTAAAGGTACCTACAAGTACTAGTCTAGTCATTGGCTGATCTAGGGGGGGCGCCAGGGACGCCCCCCGGGTCCAAATTCTTTCATTTTCATGTAGTTTTTGGGGGAAATTTGGCCAAATAATAGGTTAGCGTCCCCACCTTGGAGGTTGGCGCCCCCCCGGTCTGGGAAATCCTGGATCCGCCACTGCTGGTCTAGTTAGTAACACCTAAATAGTTGAACCATAATTGAAAAAGTGTTGCTGGCTCGTTTAGAGTCAGCTTAGTGATTGAAAGAGGGGTTCCATAGTATTTTAGTATAACTTGATACTTTTATGATAAGTATACCTACTGCAGTCATTGGAGGGAATTTGTTTACATATAATGCCACCATGATCTCATAATGTCACAACGAATTTACATAGCAACATCCAGCCTGTTATAACTTTTCACGACGTCGCAGAATCGTATATTTACATTTTAATGTACCAGTTTCTAAGTGTAGTCAATGGATATTCCACATTAGGATACATTAAATTTGGATTTTCTCAGGAAGTTACAAATTTTGCTCCAATTGGATTTAAACTATGTATTCATCTGAATCTATGGTTGAATGTTAACTCCTGTCAAAGATTTAATTTGTGTAGAGAAATATAAAAACTCTAACAGCCAGCTCATTTGAAACAGGTCTTTACTCTGT
>JBCAUG010540071.1:0-14823 GCA_038406175.1 Haplosyllis leylae | reverse complement strand
CATAATATTTTGATGGATGTTTAACTTATTGAACATTACAAAAATGTTTGCAATGTTGCGGCTAAAGATAATATGAACTGAGATGGAGTACCCCCCTGCCCTGGGATAGGAGAGCAGAGCAATCACTTGCTACGCGGTGGGCAGTATGCCTCTTGCATTCACACAGGAGGACTTTCTTGTTTTCTGAAAGAGATTGGTCTTTGCAGTCATCCCTTGGGAAGTGAGGGAGGGAAGGGGTTGTGGGGTGTTGGTAGGAGGGTCTTCTGTTGGGTGTTGGGGTTGAGGTGGGGTAGTCAAGTCATTCTGTAACTGGAAAGAAATTGACTGAAGCTAAAGAATCATCTTGGCTGAAACTCAGTTCAAGTAATACAAGGTTGCCCCCTTTATATGGTGCCGCCTTAATTATCTTTCCAAAGAAACATCTTCCGTCATTGGTGTGAAGTAAACCAGCATGTAAAGTTATCAAGAAAAGCCCAGTTTTTTGCATTGCGATAGATTCCACTCGGATAACATTTGAAGACGAGCCAGTTTCAACCGTTTTAACCCAAGAGGATAGAAATGTTGCCAAGGAAAAGCTTTCCGCACAGATTTTTTATCTCTCGATAATTATGCAATGTATTGACGTTTCTATGTTTGATGTTACCATCAAGGTCTTTTCGGCTGCTCTGAACTTTCACGGGGCACCAAAAGACTGCGATTATACAGATATATTTGACTACGTAAAACCCTGACCAACCGTAGAATATGATTCATTGCTTGAAATTGATATGCGTTAACGAAATGGAGAACAACCAAGATTCTTCCAAGTCTGCGATAATTAATTTCTGAAATTAAATTCAAGAGAATAGCTCGTCATATCTGCAAGGATATGTGTTGATTAGGAAACTAAAAGTAAAGCATTCTTGATATATCTGTTACCTGCAACAAAACTAAAAGTAAACATTTTCATGAATGATTTGTTACCATTTTGAGAATTGTATCCAAATTTCTGCATAAATTGCGTCAATTACACATTAATTTTGTGTTAAACATCTAATTTTATTTGTCGTCAATGAGCATACTTTTATTGCACTTCAACTTTGTATTTAAAGAAAAAAATGATCTCATATGGTATTCCTGCCGAAGTTCCATATATTTGGGCACATAAAAGTGATAATTCTTCTGACCGTTTACTGATGCGTAGTGGGACATATGAAGCCAAAGGAATGTTAAATAAAAGGTTAAAAAAAAAACAAACAAGAAAGTCCTCCTGCATGAACGCAAGAGGCATGCCTACCTCGCCGCACAACCATCCTGGCTGGTGCAGTAAGAGGGAGGGGGAGTCGGAGACCCTAATTCTCTCCTGGCCTTTGTGGGGGGGGGGGATACCTCCAATCCTGTCCTAACCTTTGGGGGGGGGTACCCCAATCCTGTCCTGTCCTGGGGTACCCCCTTCCCCAGGGGAAAGGACCTGGGACCACAGACTGGGGTACCCCCACCCCTTGGGAAAGGACCTGGGACCAGAGATTTGGGAAGGGACCTGGGACCAGACACTGGGGTACACCCTACCCCCTGTTAAAAGACATACACCTGTGAAAACATAGAAGTCTAACCTCCTGTGGTAGTTCGTACGCGGACGGTAAAAATGACTAAAGATGATGCATTTATTATCGGGTGACGCAAGCATCTCTTTTTTTCGAATATGACTTTGCAGTCTTTAGGAGATATTGACGTTACCAGCTGTGTATCAAAAGGGCCTTTAGCACCATGTGCCTACCATGCATTTACCATTGACTTTTTTCAATGTCACAAAAATTGATTCTTGCCTTTGCTTCAAACATGCATAATGACATGTCAAAATAATACCATCCGAAGGCAACTGGTTTGCCTTCATTTGATTTACGCTGAGTGCTTCTCACTGTTGTATGAGCTTTACAGATATATTTTTCGCATCATTACACCCAAAAATTTAATTCGCAATTTTGTCTAATGGTTTGTGCAATAATGGCTGGATCAACTTTTGATGTCAGTTGATAATAATTGCATTACTTATAATGTTGTAGAATGTCAGTGACCAGTCTCATCAATTATACATTTTACTTATTACCTTGGACAAATGGGCAATAGAAATACCATCTTTAAGTCGTTCGTGATGGCACATTTGTTTCCATGGCTGCATCCTTCTAGACTTCAATAAGGAAAGAAAAACACAGTCTTTGCCTTTTTAGAGATAAAAGGAAAGAACTCCATTCACCACACAAATTTCTGTTTCTTACATCCATCATTTGAAAAACACACCACCATTTTTAGCACAAAAGTTTTAAATTGTATTTTGGGCATTCGTACCGTTAGAACTAAAATAACGAATCTATTTTGCGAATGTTTTCGGGAAAACGTGAGAGTCACGCACGGCATGCATGAGCCGTGAGTAGGGATTTATTTGTTTGTACTTTCGTACACCGTACAACAAATTATACAACTGTTTAGGCATTGCAACGCTCACAACCAATGAAAAATGAACACAACCAATTTGGAAAAGAATATCTTACACAGTTCTTGAGTGTTGATAGCGGATATTTTTAAACACAACTATCTTTTCAATATTTAACAGTTAGGTAGACTTTGGTTTCTATTTTCAGTGTGTTTTTTCGTGAACATTGAAATGTTAAGTTGGACTTTTAAAGGTTATTACTGCTTGATTTATGGCCCAACCATAAGGTACATTCAACAGATGGGGGCCCCGGGCTTTGTGAGCATATTCAGGTTAATATATGATTAAGTGATTGAAATTATGATAATTAGGTCCCACACAGACAAAACATAAATTGTGACCGGTCAAAGGTCACGTCAGTCCTTGTCTATCATGAAATCTGACCGAAAAAGCATTTCTTTTTCTCTTTGGAACTAAGGTAGATCTGGATGTACTGCATAGATCTGGATTTGCTACGGTGAACAAACAGTTGGGGGGGGGGGGTATTGTAGACAACATATAAATATGTACAATGGACTGTTTTAATGTGCAGTCAAAAGGAACTGCAGCCGCATTCACAAGCTGAATTTTCAGCATTCTCAGATTCACATGCAAAGGCTGGTAATTAATACTTGTGTTATTGTCCATATTTCTACTTTATGACATTCAATGCTCAGTACTGTTCCACTATAATCTACTGATAAAACTGATCACAGATTTATAGTATCTTTTTAAAAGGCAACTTAAGTACTTTGTGTTTCGAATGAAGATTCATGCTTCTTTTGTTCACTGATTTACATGACAAATGTGGATTGAGGTGGTAGTTTTGCATATGTCTACAAATTTTATTACAAAAAAAATTGTGGAATATTTCCACCAGAAATATGTTTCGACATAAAACATATTTTTATCTGTGTATACATTTCTTCAATTTTTAGGCTTGGACCGTGTGCCAATCCGCAAAAGGAAAATTGTCGGTCGGCCGTGAAAATGAAATAATTGTGGAAGACAGCATTTACGAGGAAAGAAAAGTGATGTAATTGCCGGATCACAAGGTCTTAATAGATGTGTGACATAAATTTTATATGAATACAAGTTTACTTTACATTTTCTGTCTAAAAGAGCATCACATTCGAAAGTGTATGGCCGAAATTTGAAAGACACACTAATATATTGCTCTCAAAAAGTTGGGAATGATAAAAAATATTTCAAAACATAGTACAAACAGTAATTAAGAATTTTCAACATGAGTTTGCAAAGGATTTTTCTGTAGTTTCTTTTGAAAAGAAATGAGGTGAAGAGTGAAAAATAAATGTTGAACATGTGGTTGTGTGTGAAAGAGCGCAGGTAAAAGACCAGGGTCAGCTAAGAGCAGTTTGCTCTTGTGTAATTATTGCGTCAAAATTGAGATATTTCTTTAAACATACAGTGTTTTCCTACTTAATGGTACACCTCATTTCGACAAAGTAATCTGCGGGTTGTCCTGAGGAACCCCTTCCAAACCCAACCTCTTTCTTCTTCAGATACTATCAATTCTCCCGTACAGAGTTCCAGGACCCTGCAAGGTCCAGTGAACTTTTGGGGGTCAGACAAATATGTGCATAATCTCTGCACCCCGAGATATTGGGACTAAAATGACACAGTTTTTTATGGATCGCAAAAAAAATAATACAGTGAGCACAGCTGACATAAAGAATGCAACTATTGAAAAATACAGGCCTGTAGATCAATGTTCAAAGAAGTCCTATGCGCTACAAAGGACTGTTTACCCGCGAAAGCATATGGGCACATTTAACGGGGCTGTGCTTTCGACACAAGTGGTTCCCTCAGCGACAAAGCACGCAATATTCTTCACGGCTGCCGCATCCTACGCTGATATTCCCGGCGAGCAATATGCGCAGCCTGTAAAATTGACCCCGTCTAGCTGGGTGCTTTGTTATTTAGCCATACTCTTGTGAAAGATTTATGCATATTTCTGAAAGCTAATTTGCAAATCATCCTCACAGGTAGGAAAGATAGAGAATTTTCCCCGCTATTGAGAGTTCCCTCTCTTTGTACAAAGTGATTATGCAACTTAGAACTATACATCTGCCTGAGTACTCTTTTACATGTTACTCGCCTAGCTTCTTCACAGGCATTTTAATTGCGCACTGAGAACTTTTTTCTCATGGGCGCCAATTGAACGTAAAGGCTATTAAGTTCTCAGAAAATTGTAAGTTGTTGCTTTTACTGCGTCATTCAAAAGTGTTTATCTGCTAGGGAATGTGACGCCTGCAGTGCGCACCGAACAGCATGGTGAATCAGCCATCGGAGGTGTAGCGCCCCCAAGTCGCCCCAAATATTTCATTTCTGTCGCTTTCTCAAAATCATTAAAGTTAGACGTCAAGAAATTACAAAAGAGATTTCAGCATTTTCATATGATAAAAATGATCATTTTGCTCCTGGTCAGAAATACTTCGAAACAGTAATGATTATCCAACGAGGAATCACATTATTTAAAACTGTTCTTAAGACTGTTGTTTGGGGTCGACTAGCTCTTGGACAATCTTTTACTCTCGTGGACAGTTATAAATGTACTTCTGTGTAATGTGCTGGTTCCTGCAAGCAGCCCACAGATGAAATTTATTGCTCTCCTGACTCATGCTCAACTGTAAAATTTAGTTTGCTTGCAGGGAATTAGAAATTATAAATCTTATTTTTATGAGAACATAAGATGTAATACAAATCGAGCCGCAATAGAATGCATACTAGACCAGCTGGAGTAAACTTCCTTTGTGTAAATGTTTTTAATTCTAGTAAATTCTATATTTACACCATACGATTTGTTTATAAATATTGGACATTGTGAATTCACGTTTATGGTTTCACATTCAAAGCAAATAACTTATCACCAGTTCACCTGGTATCATGTTGTTTTCTAGGTTTGCTAAAATGAGAGTTTCGAGTGGAAGAAACCATAAAATCTATTCTCTCAAAGGAACCTCTAACATTTTGAATAACAAAGAAAAACCTAAATTTCTTTGTCCACGAGTTTTATCCGTATCCAGTCTTTAAAATTTCATTTTTACCTTTGTGTGTGTTTTGAAAGCTTTAACGCAGTTATCATGCCTCATTAGGTCCTTCCACCTGGTTTTATCATGCCCAGAATAATCTCAGCATCACTTCGTATAGTGTTTGGTATCATTAAAAAATAAAGAAATAAACCACAACTTGATGCCGCATAAAATATTACCTGTTCAAACCACTTCAACATTCACAACATGGTCTTCGGAGGAAAAAATTCAGTAGGATGTCATTTGAAGTGATGATACTACTGGTGGTGGAAAAACGACAAGTAATAATTTATGTAATAAGCTTTTCCCAAATGAGATGTAGGTTATGAAGCAAAGAGGATGAGCCTCAAAGTCATTTCAGACATCGAACAATTCACCTTTCGGAGAATGCGGGCAAGTTTACATTGCTTTTCAATAAGATGCCTTTGTTTCGACTTGAGGGGAACAAACTTTAATGGTGTATTATTCATTTCAGCTTTGTAATTCCACAGTTAAGACGATTTAAAATGGAGTATGAACAAAGACCATATAAAGTATGTAACTTGCACACCATTTAAAATATATTGCTGAAAAAAGAGGGGATGATAAAAAGCAAATTTTGCAGAAGTAAAAGGAACAAAGACGAACCTGAGTCAATAGACATGTTGAAATTATTGAGTATATGGCTTGATGCTGCTTTGGAGGGAAATGCTTCGTAAACCAAGCAGCCCATTAGAACCTTCAGTTATAAAGGTTACCTTGATGCAGGATAGTGGAATACGACTGTATGTTGGAGGGATTCTAATGAAATGTCTGGCTGTCTTTTCTTTTGAACATTGCCTTTGTCTCATACTTTTATGTTTCAGTTTATGGTGGTGTAGAGACACAATTTTTGTGTTGTATTCTTTAAAATATATATGGATGGGTAAGAAACAGGTGGTATTTGGTTAAGTGGTTGAATAGAAGATTTTAGACTCTTAACTTTGAGAAATATAGTTTCTGCCATTGATGTCCCTGCAGAAATATGAATATTGAAGAAAAGAATAAAGAGAAACTGCAATATAATAATGCCTGCTCAAATTGGATGTAATATTACAATTCATATTGGATAACTTCTGACTTTCGATGAATAAACTTTACAAGAGAATTGAATTTGAATTCAGGAGTATCGATGTGATTAGTTATTCGTAAATACTAAAATACTGACTTTTCTAAAGTGAAAAAGAAAATTATCTTACTATCTTAGAATTTACATAATTATGCAACATCTAAGAATTTGAGTAGTAAACATAAAATCACTTTATTAATTCAGGCTTAGTCTGATATTCACTCTGGAAGGAAGCAAGCGCTCTTTTGAGAATGTTTCTTTCTTTATTAAAGCTCAAGAATCCTCAAAAGGTTCTTCCCTACAATGACCCGCTTTACTATTCTGCCATAATTTAAAAAGAGCAAGCTACGGGGCTGTTGTTAAGTGACATTTTTATTTCCAATTCTTTGATGGTTTCAGGCATCAATCCGGAGCACAGCATCCACTTAGACAAGCATTGCTCAGACTACGTACCATAGCCGCTATGGATGTTTCCAAAATACAGGTATACGGCAGCGATCGATTAGGTTTCAGAGAGGTGTTTTTGCTTGACAAGAAAAGGGATAAAAAATCAATCCTGGAGATGTTACAGCACTTTATTAGTACGCAGTACAGATTCGGTGGGGATGAGGTAAAAGGTTCTTCTTCAGTATTTTGGTCATTGTTCAAAAGAGAACAATTTTTAAGCGCATGATTCAGACGAATACAAAATCAATGCCCGTTTGAAGTACAAGTTCTCTTATTTCGGTGGTCACAATACACTGATGCCAACTCTTTTAATCTTGAGGTAACAAGACCATTGCTTAATGGGACACGGCTTTTCTCGCTTCAAGCCGAGGCAGAATAAAATTGATTTTTGATAGTGGATTTCTATGTGTACCTTCTTTCATATCTTGAAAAAATTCCAGGTGTTGGCCTTTTTGTTTTGTTCTTATTGATAAAAGAAGAAAGAGGAACTGAAGCAGACTTTTTAAAATCCATGTCTCGTTAAGTATTTCCGAGAACCAGATTTGCTGAAAGTTTAGACTAGTTCTTTCAGGAAGCCTCTACTTTTTTGCGCGTGAAACTTATTGACCAGTTCACCGCGCGAAAGCTGCGCAACACAGTATCGAACTAATAAACAGTCTAGCTAAAGCTTATGAAAAGAAGCTCTAATGTTCCGGAATAAAAAAGGGATGCCAGCTCGCAATTTTACCTCAGCTCAAATACGAGACATATTGATGGATGGCAGTCGAAAAGAGCGACCGACTTTTTGAGGGCTTCTTCATACATTTTTCCTAGGTAAGTCTATTGACTATCATCGACAGCCTGTCATAATTTGCATCTTTTAAGAAGAGCTTTCCATTTTTTTATTTCCCTAATTTGATGCTATCTGGATTGTATTCTTGGAAATTTGAAGGATGTAAACGCAATAGAACGATGATTGCTATTTGAAAATACTTGAACATATTGCTTGACGCCTTTGTAATGTGTTTAAACACTTCACGTGTGTGTGCCGACAAATTTAAACTGTACATACACGGGACTTTGATTTCCTGATGATGATATGTCTACAAGTTTCGTACCTTCAGTGATTACCTGGGAGGCTATCTGCGTATATAAGTGATGGGTAAATATTCCTGCTGACGTCTTTTGGAAAGACCAACCCTCGACAGCCGGAAATCCAAAAGTAAACCATTACGAACAACAGCAAAGATTCTTAACTTCACTCGCGAATACGGAAAACAGTCATCCTACACCGCGTTTCACCATCCACACACGAGAATAACAGCCAACAACAAGAACAACACAAACTTAATCGTGAAATGTGAGATGTCACCTTTTTCTGGTCTTTTGCATCATTCTCTTTCAATGGAGATTTTATCAACTTTCACCTCCTACACTCTTTAACAGATACACGAACCATTCTTTTGTGCAACACACAGGAAAAGCGGAGAAAAAGTTATACATGTACAGGGCACATACTGTGCGGCACAAGCCAGTGTCAGACCTTGGCAGTTTTAATGATAGGATGCTTTTCATGGATGGCGTGATAGATATTAACTTAGTGCAGTACTCCCGAATGGATTACATGGAATCTAATTGGTAACTATTATTCTCCGTTCGCAAATTACTACGACTGGTTCATTTGAAATACATATATGTCATGAAGGTACTTATAATCACATTGTATTTTTGTTTTAATCCAACAATGAATGATTGATACGAAATTGAGTTTTCCAATTCAGATCTTCCGTCGAATTTACCATACAAAGCAAAAAGAAAAAGCTAACTTTGTTAAAATGAAACCAGCAGTGTTTTTCATTATTTATTGCCATATTTTACTTCCAGAAAAAAACAAGAGACATCGATTTAAAATATTGATGGAACTTTTCACAAGATTTGCATATTTTTTGTCGAAGAATTCTGGTGGATTTGACCTGACAGATATTTTCAGAAAGAAACCAAAAACATTTAATGTTCTCAACCTTAATTTACAGAGAAAACGACACGAAACTTTACGCAGAAAAAAATATGACACAAAAATTTATCATCACGAATTGTTTAAGCAAATAACTAAAAACTAATAAATCTTATTAACGGACTATCTGCCTACATTAGCTTACAATAAGCCATTAACATAGTTCGGTGTCCTTTTATGTCTGACCTCACTAAAGTAATTCGTACTACTCTGTGAGTGTTTGCGAGTAACTATACATGGTGTGGCTTCGGGGCCTTTTATAAATGTGGAGACTTACAGTTTGTTTATTTATTTAAGTAATGTGTATTTGATTAAGAGGCAAAGGAGGTGCGAAGGCTTTTAGTTAAAGACAACTAGGATAAAATATGGGTAATTAGAAGATATGCTTTATAAAACTTTAAAAAACAGTCATGTAACTTGAATTAGAAATAGGGAAGTGTAAATTTGTGTAGAAAGTGCAGACATATGCAGAGAGTAAAAGCTTTAACTTACAAAGGTAATACCTTTTATTGAAAGTGTCTCATGGAAAAGTGAAAACCTAAAACAATAAACTTTTTAGCAAAGTTTCTAAATATAATATCAGCAAGAACTCACTAAAGGAATTGAAGGAAAAGAAGCAATGGAGAAATGTTCATAAAAAAAAAATGTTCATCAAGTGCAGAATTTTATTGAGTACTTGCTCTATTGTAGTCTTGGATGTAATGTTTTCGCACTAAATGGTTCTATATTTATTTAGTTGTGTGGGAACAATACCGTGACCAGGCTTTGCAACTGTTACATGCAAATATTTAAATAGACAGAATATGGTTCTTTTTTCCGAGAATAAATGTTGTGCAAACATTACATGTGTACTAATTTGGCAGTGATTTCCGCTAATAGTCTGGCTGTGCACATAGATGCCAATTATTTAGTCATAGATCTAATATTGCGTGCATCGTGTTTGTAGAATCAAGATGTGATCATCACTATGTTATGTGGGAAACGTTTAAGTTAATAATTTTGGACCCATCTGATTTTCCCCAGAACTTAATCATACTTATTTTACTTTTTCTTAACCATTTTCATGGCTTCAATCTTTTGAAACCATACTGATCAATGGGGTGTTATTTAACTCTTTTGGACTAATGACATTCAAAGAAGTTGACATTTTGGAGGTGGTCATGATGGGGGTTATGGATCTGGCTTTATGGTCAAATGTTAAATGCATAACCATTAAAATATTAGAAGTGCTATCTAGTCTGCACACATGCCTCTTCTATGCAAAGGATGCTTGAGCCCCTAAGGGCTCAATTTATATCAGAAGCCACAGTGAGAAAAACTGGACACAAGGTGATTTCAGAGCACCTTTCTATGCCAACTACTCAGTCAGTTATTAGATGACAAATACCTGAGTCTCCCAGATGATAACAACTTGTATTGTGTTACCAGTGAGCACATTAGAGGGCAATTGGGCACAAAAGAAAAGGTAGCAGTCTCAATCAAATACCCATTTGTCTACCAATTTAGGGGAAAGAGCATCTCTGATGCTTTTTCGTGAGTGGGCAAGTTGCCAGTTTATCATGCAGCCCAATTTTTTAAACCAAAAATGTGCAAAATTTAGTTCTAAATTGAATTTGGAGGTCTCTATGATGAATATTAAAGGAGCTAGGACCATTTAAGTGTCCCAAGGTATCAAAGTACCAAAAAGTTCACTTCGAGGCTGAAAGAGTTATCAATGCAATGTTATTTAGCCACAGTGAATGTAATACTGGTACATGGCGAAACATTATTTATCAGGCTCATTAATGATTTTAAAATTTTATTGTACATTACGAAAATTCTAAGGAGACAGTCTTGTAAAGAATTTAGAAGCACTTGATGTACATTTGTTTGCAGTTCCTCTTCTGCAGCGTGCACAGTAGAATGTGTTCAAGGAATATCAGAATAATACCATTTGGGAAATAATACGGCACGCTTTATTTTTCCACATCAGACGAAATGGTAAGTGGAAAAAGACACGATTTCATACAAAACGTAGTATAGTGGGTGATAAAATGCTCTTGCAATCTTGATTCGATCGCGAGAAGAAAGGAAACAAAAGAACGAATTCGATAACAATTTCAATCAAAGTTGATAATTTGGAATTATTTCTCAACTTGTACATTGTAGAATATTGCCCAGAAACTGAGTGAATTGAGGCTCTCACCTTCACGATCAGTTGTGCGACAGTTTCCTTTTCGTTATTGAATCTGTCACGCTATTACTATTATATAAATAATTAATTGTCATAAACGGAGATATTTACTGTTCACCATTTTGAGATATTTCACAAATGGTCACAGATGTGTCGGCGGTAAAATGAGTTATTTTGCAGATGTAACGAAAGAAAAGCGATAATATCTCGTGATTGATGTATCATTTTCGTTTTTGATAGCGGAACTGCTCCCATAAAGAAACATGTGCTTAAAGTTAAACAGCTTTTTTTCTTTGTTACGTGTCATCATATCACCCGCAGATAACCTTTTAATAACGTTAATACTGGGGTGCACGTAGGTTGACGATACGGAATACGATACATCAACTTTCCTTTGCAATATTGAGCGAGGCATCAAACAAATGAAAACATATCCTGAAAATATCAACTAATTTGTAAGAAGGTACATGAGTAATTTGTATAATACTCACAAAACGGAAATAAAGGAATGAGGAGAGCAGACTAGCAACCTTGACATCAGCATATGTATAATGAATGACCCTTGACATCATGCATACTGTTGAGTTGGTCATTCTGGTACATCACACATGTCCACAAGCAAATATTGGCACAGTGAACTACTTTAGCCTCATTGCTTTTGTTGGCTGTGATTTAATAGGCTTTTGTATGACTAGGTAGAATGTGTTTGCCCATTGCTGACGAGAACTATCTGCTGGCAACTGAGCTGAAAGGGTTCCATGCTCAATTTTACTAAGGACAGTGACTGTTTTTCAAAGATTTTTGACAAAAAATGGCCTAAATATTATTCAGGTTTTAAATATATGGGCCAAAAAAACTTGGAAATAAATTAATTAGTATGAGAGATGTACAAAGAAACAAAGAAATCATTCTAAATATCCATAGGTTCAATATAAGGTAAATGTGTCACAGATACAGCTACCAATAAGCAAGGTATATTATTTTCCAGACAGTATGGGTAAGGAGCAAGGGAGGAATAACCAACAAGCAGTTATTCATATATTTCGGCTGTGGTGTAGCATTTTTTGCCTCTGATAAAAATTGATTTCTAATTATCATTTGCGACACATCAAACATTAAAGTGATGAAGCAACTCTTCTGTATAACATATTAACGGCAAAGCAAGTTTTTGCATAGGAATAAATGGCATCATTGATGGAACGTGTAAACAAGTCATTTACTAATCTACTTTCAGATCGAAGGATAAAGGCCTCAATTACAGAAGGTACAAACAGCTGTAGACAGCTGAAGTATTGAAGCTGGTGTAGAAATTACCCACGCTAGGTGTCTCAAGTTAATACACGGGAACCATACTAAGGTAAGACAAACTTTGAAGCAGTCTGCAGCAAAGACATTTCTGTCATTGAAATGTCTCTAAAATAATTGATTTGCAGTTCATTGCTATGCAGTTCGTTTCAATGAGCTTTACTTTAGACTCACATTTAAACCCTTTCCGTGAAATATTCGAATGGTCTTGATAGTCCTCGAAAAAAGGAAACGCTTTCATGCTGTAAGAAAGGAGGTAAATTTCTTTCACATCAACTTCCATCCATTGTGAAAAAAGCGTATTGAAGTTCTCTTTGGAATGGAGTAATGTATAACACGTCGCATCGTTTTCTATTTCACTCAGCGAGCTGTCACTCAGCTGGTGCGCTTTATTATGTGTGCTAATTAAATACAATGCATTTAACACTCTAAGAAATTGAAGAGTCTTCCATAAATGTTACTAATAATGCCTTTGAGTCTGTGTTTAATACCCTGAAGGCTTACATCGGCTTGATGTTTGCTCAGACAAATCTAAAATGCAATATTTCCCCAAGGAAAGAGGAATAAAGAAACGTATTACAAGGATTACACAAAGATCTTTGCGCATGCAATGGAACGCACAGATGCGCCTATTAGGAATTTCTTAACTAAATAAATCAACTTCTCAGACATAAAGTATGGCGCAGAAACCCTCAAAAAAGATTTTAAAAAGTTTAAGGGATAAACAGACAGATATATCACATGAAAGTAACGATGCAATTCGTAACAATTGTGTCCAGACAGCTATTTTCAATTTACGAATAATCAAATGTTCAACAATTACTAGTCACGGCGGGTCCTTAGTATGGGATGCCGATAAACATGTATCACTAGGATCCATTGTCGTCAAAACGGGTTCTGTGCCGTTGGAAAGGAGAAACTAGGTTTCACATGATAGGCTTTCATCTTTCATTTTCAAATGATGCTATGAAAAAGTAATATCTCCAGTGTCGTTTCCGTCAAATTTCTATTATTGTACAATCAAACATCAGAACAGATGAAAACCAATTGGTGATGTCTTTCTGTCGTGATAATGATAATCTGTTTTGCTTCGCTAATTTCAACAATGTAAAATACAACGCTATCTGTCATCTGATCATTCACATACCCCTTGTGACTTGGTCAAGTATCAGACATTCCAACCTGAGATTGGTTGATGGTGACGTCCTCAAGGTTTAGAACTTACCACAACCTTTTGAGAACGCTAGCTTTTCCAAAGCGCGCCGCAAACTTCTTTAGACTAGAGCAATGCAAAGTTATTTCCCTGTGCATGGTAGATCCGTTTGTAATAATAGCATAACAGTTTAATTGATAGATGTGTACTATTTCAATAGATACAGATCGATGTTCTTTTTATGAAAAGTAAAATTTATTTTTAACGGAATTGACATTTAGTTATTTGTGATATTAAAAAATGCTACCAGATAAACCTCATGCACTTCTGATAGAAAAGATCATGTGATGTTCCTGTTATTCTTTTGAACTTACCGTCTACAATAATAGCTCTGGTTGGTTGTTTTGTACTGCAGATAATATGTGTGATTCTACAATGCAAGCGCAGAGGAGACAAAGGAAGTTTAACGCCTTTGTTAAATTTCTGGAATGACACATTGAGCTAAAAAAATTACATTGTATCTGTGTATACCTAAAGTACCTGAACGATTTAGCTTCTGCAAAATCCAGGTGAGGCTGATACCTTTGTTTTGTGAAAGCTGATTTCCTTTGAAGATCGGGGACTCATTTAAAGTTTGCAACAATGATCAAGTAAAAGGAGAAACTTTAAATTAAATAAAGTAAAAATAAAAGAAAAAACTAAGAAGTAAAAATATCTTCAGTAAAATTTACCTGTATCCAGCTTCAAGTGGAGAAAGCTTTCTGATTAGCCTTTTGTGTTTTATTCTCACAAAGGTTCACACTAACACGTTGAACAATGGATTTTCAATAAACATTTTCTCGGCTTGTCTTCCACAATATCATGAACGTATTCTGTTTTCAAGAGAGAAGCTTGGCTTTGAAATTTAGTGCCTAACCTGTTCAGTCTGGTTTTTGTGTAGAATCTCAGTCACTAAAATGCAGTGGTTGTCTGTGAGAAGTTTTTTGAAATAATATTTCGAAGTTTCTGAGTAAAACCAATATTTCTTTATAAAAATAATGATGTAGAATTGCTCAATAGTTTGAATTTTGAGCGATGTTTTGAATTTTAAGAAGTTTGCAGAAAGTCAGAAAGTTCTGACTAGAGCTATGCATAATGGGTGATTCCTGTGTAACAAAGTCTGC
>JBCAUG010539960.1:0-14824 GCA_038406175.1 Haplosyllis leylae | reverse complement strand
TTAAAATTTTTTTTTTGGGACAGAATTCCCGGGGGATAGGTTGGCTATGCAGCAGGCGGTATGCCTCTTGCGTTCACGCAGGAGGACTTTCTTGTTCGAACATACTTTCAACGCCGGCTTTTGTCTTGTGCTTCAAGAACTTGTATTTCTCACACCAGATTTATCGCCGCATTATTTTTGGTGACTCGCAGAGGTACCTTATTGATGGAAACGGGGTTGCTTCACAACTATTTTGGGAATTTTTCCACGTGAGGTGAAAGATATTATTATCATGTGGAGGGGAGCGAGTGAGGCGAGATTGAACCCACACCAGGTGAGATTGAAACAAACCTCAGAAACAGAAGGTGGGGGGGGGGGGAGAACATCGGAAAACTCAGAAACTTGGTAGGGTGGAGGGGGTATTAGACTTGCACAAGTCTGGTAATGAATTAGACCTGCACAAGTCTGGTAATGAATTAAGTTTAGACTTGCACAAGTCTAGTATAAATTAAATTTAGACTTGCTCAAGTCTGGTAATGAATTAAGTTTAGACTTGCTCAAGTCTGGTAATGAATTAAGTTTAGACTTGCACAAGTCTGGTAATGAATTAAGTTTAGACTTACACAAGTCTAGTATAAATTAAATTTAGACTTGCTCAAGTCTGGTAATGAATTAAGTTTAGACTTGCACATTAACGAGTCACCAAAGTGGAATTCTTCACTCCTTTATTTTCTATTTTAGCCATGTTTTACATTTGTCTTCGTCAGGTGAATGCTATTACCTTTTTCGCACAGTCGTCTGTTTAACTCCTGAGCAAAAAGAATATTGCAAAGCTTCGACTGGTTATAGGCAAGTATAGGACGATATGCAGTTGGAGGCGGTGATAACTGTACTTCACATAAGTTTGAAGAATTCAAGTTGCTGAATCTAAAAGGCACAGAAACATTGAGTTAAAAGTTTCAGAACTTTTCACAACACACGTTTTGAATATCACTGTTATAATATAGGGTGCCACACTCCAATCAAGATAAAATTCCCAGTGATTTCCCGGTGTTCTCGACTTTTTCCCTGTGCTTTGGTACTATAATAATTATAAAAGCAGATAGATACTCTACTAGTAATCCCTTCCAAACTACAATTACAATAACCTCATTCCATACACTAGTTCACGTACTCCTGGGATTTCCATGAATGCATGGAAAAATGAACATCCCAATTCCTTCTGCCGTGGCAACCCTGTGTAATAAAAATAAACCAAACTAACCTGTGTGATTCTGAGGATACAACGACAACTCTTGCGGGAGATGAACTTGTTAATGTAGGAATGAGTAACTGCGTGAGGAAGAAGTGACCCAGATGATTGGTCTGAAACGTCGCCTCATATTCGTCATCTGTCGTTGTGTACGGCAGCGAAAAAACACCAGCATTCAGAACCAGAGCGTGTAGTGGCCTGAAAGCAGAGTGAAATATCCATGTACATATTCTGGTGGTACTTCTGTCGGTCGGTTATCAAAAAGGGTGACAAAACTATATAACTATATTTACCATTCCTTGACATTGTAGCTTTGAGCACAGCAATAGACTGATGCCAAGTTGCACAAATCGCATTGCATACATTGCACTTGAGCTTGAGGTCGCTCCTGTTTGATGGCTCTCACGGCAGTAGTTCCAGCCTCCATGCTCCTACACATAATGACGACATGTGCTCCGTGTAGCGCCAGTGATCGGGCTGTTTCAAAACCTAATCAAGATTTTTAAAAAGAAATCTAGAAAATATGCAAATCGATTACACATTCCTTAATCAAGCAAACGTGCGTTATTTTCTGTCTTATAAACCCTACTTTTATTTGAGAAGAGCTAAATGATTCACATAAAAATTAATTTTTTGCAGCGTTAAAAAATTTGACAGACATCAGTAATCCACAAATCATATGTGAAGTTCCTTTTCCAAAAAATGACTCAATCATTTACCTATTCCACAATTGGCACCTGTTACAATCACATATTTTCCAGTGAGATCTCTGCCCATCAATATCTGTTCCGCAGTTGAGCTTCCATCAAATTTTTGTTTCAATTCACTTCGACCTTTGGAACCCGGCGCCTTATCTTCTACGGCAAATGCCAAACGTGGGTCTGTGTATGTTGTTTTCTGGTTGATATGGCTGAAGTAATAACATAACTATAAAAATTTATCATACAATGTTCAGGGTTCCCACATTTCCGCACTGACATAATTCCATGATATTTCCAGGTTTTTTCAAGAAAATTCCAGGTATATTTCCAATAATATTTAGGCTTCCAATTACTTTTGGATAAATGTTTACATAAATGTAACGGTGAGGCTCACCGTTAGGGTATTTTTGTGTCTTTTGTGTCTTTAATGTGAACAAGCAAGTATCTTGAAGTCCTAAAGATCCACCACTTTGTGGCCTTTTGGGCGATTCCAATGAAATGTGTGGTCAAGGGATGACCAGGTCCTTTTGTTGTGGTGCTTAAACAGGAGTTTCTGCATGCTATTTCAAGGGTAATGCTCCTGTTTTGCCATAATACCACAAGGTTTGTGTCTTTCCTTGCCTTTACATTTCATATTTCATGCCCAGATTGCCAGATTGCCACATTGCGGTTTTGTCTTTAATTCTGATGGATTTGTGTGAACCTGGCTCACCCCAGGGATTTCAGTCTTTTGAATTGGTATGTTCTACCTTGACAGTTAACTCTCAGTTCAAATTAGTCAAACCAATAGTCAACATGTCTTCTCAGTAAAATCTACTAAATTTCAAGGGGAAAATCATCAAATTCAGGTATTTTGGTCTCTATTTCTTCTTTTTACTGTTGTGTACATAGTGTTCAGTTGTTTTAAGTGAAAATTTGGTAATTTTTAGGGTGTTTGTGTGAATTTGGTCTCAGATGTGAACAGGCCAATTTCTTTTTCTCTTAAGAGCTTTCGAGTATTGGTCACAACAAATCTGTGTCTGTACTCACATGAACTGCCTTTTCAGCTAAAAATTAGGGTATTTTGAAGTATTTTGTGTCATTTTGTGGTATCTCTTCAGATTTGGTTGTAACTTGGAAAATTCACATTATTCACATCTGTCTCAGTGCTCATTGTTAACAGCTGTTCTAATATCTATTTTAGTCATGTCCTGGGGTCTCCTTCTATGGTGTACTCCAGGGACTCCATCAACAAGAACTTAGGGTGAAACCTGGTCTCTGGGGAGGTGAGGATCATTGCTTGTTCACATGGTTATTGCTTAAATTACAGTATTTTGTCTTTTTCTCTGTATTCAAGTTCCCAGTATGAATTCACATCCAGGACCTTGTAAAACTGTGGATTTTAACAGTTGTGCATGTGTGTGTGTATGTGTACAGTCTCTGTGAATTGTTAACAAAGGCCCATAACGTTCACAGTGAGTAATATACAAATTATTCTTATTTCAGTTAATTTAGGATCACCAGTGGGAAGGGCAAAATTTAACTTGGGGCATTATTCCAAATTTCAAATTCACTGTTAGTGTATCCAACTTTGATCTTTAATTCAATAAAACAGTCAAACCTTTATGGTAAATCAGTAGTTCCTTGTTTTGTTTACATCTTATTGGTACCAGTTTCAATCCAGGAGGACTTGGATGCCTGTTTTCAGTTCTTGCATGGTTTTGGATGCCATAGAGCGGCTAGCCATGTCCCTAAGCGTTTACACTCTTATGGTAATTAGACCTATTTTACTGTGGAGTGATTAGTGGAACGTTACGCATGATACAAGAAAAGTCTCCCTTCTTTCCAAAATTGTATTTACATGATCCTTTTCTTCCAAAGGTCCATAAATAAGAAGCTCAGATGTAACAATCTCATCTAATGGCAAAATTATATTCTGATGCGTGGATAATTGCGTGAGGGAAAAACAATGTGTTGATGTACACTGAAAAGCTTAAACAAAGAAAAAAATTACAGATAATTATCTATAAACGTTTAGTCTTAAAGTATAAAGTAATAGATACGTAATTTAAGTAATAAAGAACCGCACCCAGCTAGTTAATTAGATCTATCTAAATAGTGTATCGCTTCATTAAAACTGTAGAAGTTTAGATAGGTAAAGGTGAAACATTAATTAACGTTTAGCATGTCTACATAACTGCTTGTATATTAAATGATTAAAGAGGAACGTTATAATAGGTCATTCGTCTAAATGGCAACAAGTAACATTTAAACACGGATTAGTTTAAAGCAGAGAGGTAGAAAAGGATTATCGTGAGTTATCATTATATCAGTGATTACTTATTGTGGAGACATGAAAATGAAATATCAGATAACGTTAACCGTTCTTTCTTTAAATATATTTAATGGAAACGCAGGTAAGACAATTTACATATATTTTGTATATCATTTTAGGGTTATTGCAAATGTCCTTGCAAGAACTTTGAAACGGTTTCAAAATTTAATGATAACTAGTCCAATGATTTGCTTCCCAAAAAAACGGAACATTACTTGCATTTGTTTTGTTTGTGTGATACCTGAAGATCCTTACATAGTCTTGAGATTGATAGATCTACAGGTCCAAATCAAAAAGAGTTTGAAGTAGTATAAGCCATGGCAAATTTTAATCTTCAGTAGAGATACATTTTCACCCTGCAGGAGGTTCAGTAAATTCTGACTACAATATTAGTATGGGCACCCATGAGAAAACTTTTTTTATATTTGAAAGTGTACAGAAAATTCTGAAATATTTGCAATAAAGTTGATGGAATACAGTTATAGATATTAGTAAGGAGATCAAAATTATGTGGAGATTTTCAACTTTTTGATTTGTAGCACATCTGAAAATGGTACTGGAAAGTCTTAGGTATGTGCCCAAAAGAAAAAAAAAAAGAAAAGTCTCCATGTAGCTCAGATCTCCTTATTAAAATCTACAATTATATACCTAAAGGTTTGTTGCAAATATTTCAATATTTCCTGTACATTTTAAAATACATCATAGCTGCCCATACTAATACTGGAGTCAGAATTTACTGACATCCTTTAATAAAAACCGAATTTATTGAGCTTCCGGTAGGGTGATTTTTAATTACACCAGTGAATGTACTGCAATTATTGTAGTTATGTTTCAAAATTTATTTCAGGTGATTGTGATCATCTTGAACCGTATCCAGTATATTCGGAGATGCAACATCACAACTTTACTTTAACATCATTGAATAAACCTTGGCCTCTTGAAATAGACTTTCTTAATTCTCATGTGAATCTTTCTACCTACCATCCTAATATCTTAAATGCATTAACCAATGGTTTCAGAATTACAAAATATTCTAAGTATTTTTCAAACACAGAATTTGGCTGCATATTAATGTTTCCAATGGATCCAGATTTAGCTGATTTGTATTTTGTTGAACATTATAGTGATACTAATAATACTGTGTACATATGTACACCACACATTCCAGTGACACCACATTTGCGCAGGAGATTCGTTGAAATGTTCCCCAATAAATACTCCATGGTGATCTGCTTTGTTTACGAGCTTGGGTTTTTAAAACGTTTGTATCAGCAAAATAACTTTTTCAGCTCAGGGGCACCGAATGACCAAAGAATTTTTATTTTAGTAGCAGTTGTAATCACTTTCATTGGAGTATGTGGTGAGTACGTTTGAAGTTGAAGTGGTTCACAAGTGGATTATCTGTATTGAGAATTTTGAAATCAACAATTTTTACCAGAGTATTTAAACTGTAATATCTCCATGTAGGTTGGATCGTCCTACTATCATAAATTATTATCTACTATCAAATAGGTGTTTCAAGTAATGGTTTGTTTCAGACACTTGGAAAACTAAAAAAAAATTCTCACAGACGATCATTGTAAAATTAGGTGAAAATGGATTGATGGAAATATTCACAGTTTAGAGAAAATATCTGACATAAACAGGAAGTGGCCACTAAACATTTTCAGTAAAATGTAAACAAAAAGAAATGAGTCCTTTCAGTTTGTATATATCCATGCTGTGTCAATTTAATGACATTCACTGGTGCTTTCGTCAATCAGTGTCATTATTATTACAAACAATTCAACTTAGTCGGAGGGAAATTGACCTCTAGACTAGGAACTAGGTTCCTTCCTCTCAGACCATGAAATGTTGACACAACCTCCCTTGGACCGCAAACTGTTGATCTACTGCTGAACCAAGAACTGTTACTATGCCCCTCTTAGACCAACAACTGCTGACACACCCCTGCTCCAGACCTGTTGATGCATCCCGCCCTTAGCCCACACTAAGAACTGTTGAACCCCTCTCTCCTTCCCTTTCTGGACCACGAACTGGTCACCCAACCTTCAACTAGACCAAGAACTGTTGATCCACCCCCATCCCTTCCTCAAGACCAAGAACTGTTAACCCGTGCTCCCCCTACCAGCTGGTATTGGTCTAGAATGAAGAAATGAGGAATAGGGCATGGGTGGTGTAGTCGGTACGGAAGATATCCTTGTGATTAAAAGGACTTTTTATGTACATTATCTAATACAGGAAATATTCTGATACTTCGAGCAATCTCAACTGAAAAAGACCTTCAGACTCCGACAAACTTCTTTCTTGCCAGTCTTGCCGTGGCTGATTTACTCTATTTGATTTTCACTGTATTTCAATACGTAAGATGCTTTTTCCTGGGTCTTGAAATTATGATTATCAAAGTAACTATATAAAATATTCAAATAAATGAAATGGCAAAAGAATCATCACCACTATCTGTAAAATCTCTAAAGGGTTAAGTAATATCATCATTATTGGAACTTAATTTCAGAGTATTCCATTTATTGGCAGAAAATCAGTCTATGTTTGTTCAACAGTGTACCTTCTAGTGGTAGCAATGTTTGTCTCTTCTGTTTATCATCTTATAGCAATCAGCTTTGAACGGTAAGAATCCTAAATATAAGTTCTGTGTATTGTCTCTCAATTGAGTTTTTCACGATAGGCGTTTCTGTCAGATTATCTGACAGATCTTTGCATAGGGAATAGCAAAAAAAATCGTCAACAATTACCCCCAGTGGGGTTTGAAACCAGGACCTCCAGATCCTGAGACCAATGCTCTAACCCTAAGCTAAGTTGGCATTCAGTTGCCAGCCTGAATCTCCATGGCCTTTATAAAGTCATGATCTATTGATTCTAGAAATCAACAAAGTCCAACATGTGAAGTGGTGCATGAAACAACGCTCACTTCAGATTCCTCCCCAACTCAGGGGTGAAAATTTCCCAAGTCATAAAAAAGGTACTCAGGCAATGGACATTCTGATGAAATCATTGATTTGAAATAGAAATACCAGTTCAACGGATGAGACATTGTGCATTGCTTTGAACCCGTTAGAAGTGCACATTTTTGTGATACCCCTGTTTGGACAGGTGACCTCTGTGCTGGGTTTCAAAGCCAGAGTAGATTACTTGCTTGCCTGCTTTGCCTAAGGTTCTAAATCATTTGGCCACCCCAATTGTCACCCTCTAATGTAATAATGTAATGAAAATGATTTTTTGAAAGAATTGCAAAATATTGAAAAACGCATATTTTTGAAAATTTAGATACTTTGTAAAAAATGACACATTTTGTGATTTTATGGCTTGTTTGATACCACACATATTTATGGAACCATCACCGTGTAAGAGGTCTGGGTTGTCTCAGACCAAGGACAGTCTGATCCCTGAGGGCAGGGATCAGACTATCTGAGGTCTGACACAAACCCTTACCAATTACTAGGTGATGGTTCCTATTATAACACTTGTTACCACTGTATTTCATACCCAAAAAGTTCATTTATCAGCAACAGCATCCAACTTTCCACTGGCCACTATTTTGAAAGAACTCTTCAAGAGGAGGTCAAAATAACCTCACCAAGACTGTCAGGTCTGGATCGGCTCACCCAGCCCTAAAAAATAACATTGACTTGAATTGGGAATTTAAGTGTATAGAGCCTGGGCGTGTACACATTTTGACCACTTTTTCCAAGTGAACACCAAGTCTTCAGCTTTTGCCAGGCACTTGATTTGCATGACAATCTGATACATACTTCGTTTTTGTTAGTTTATTTCACAAAATTTGCCGACATACATCTGAAATAGAACTTTGCAGATTTTACGCCATCTGTTATCCTACGGAAGTGAGATCGATTTGTACAACAAGAAGAGCGAAGATGGTCATAACCATTCTGTGGATTGTTTCAGTCACCTATTCTTTACTGTTTGGTTCGAATTTGGTATGTAAAGTGCTTTAAAGGCAATTTTGTTTATTATATGATGGGTATAGTTCCTATCTCTGGATCATGTTATAATTTGGGCAACCCCCAGCCAACCTGTTTCCACAACCCTGACAAACAGTTTGTCACAGAGTCACATGGCTGCACAGCCCCTTCTTATTGGCTCACATAGTCACATGTTACTGTGCTGCCTTTTCATTGGCTGTGCAGTACCAACAAAAATAAAACAAATGGCAGTTCTAGATCTAGTAAGTTCTGAGCTAAGGCTTCATCACTTATACCTTTGGTGATTAAATGTTTGTCACTTCAAAGAACTCATGATAATGGCTGTTTATCTATTAAAGTCTAATTTGCTGAATTGTTAGTTTGTCACCTATATCTTGTTGACTACACCAACATTGAAATATGGAGGTTGGAGATTAACCAACATCTCTATTATCTAGGTCACAGTTCTGAACATTTCTTGATGCTGGTATTCAATTCCATGTGCATTTTCTTTAGGTGGAGATAGAGGATATCACAGGCAAGTATTTTTGCCAATCTTCTAGCTCCTTCAAGGCAAGTATTTGGCCTCCTATTATAAGTTTCATCGGATTCACCGTAGAGTTCTTGATACCATTTATTATTTCTGCACACAACTACCTAAGAATTGGATTAACGTTGTACCATAGCTTAAAGGAAAGTGCACATCTTCAGGAGGGAATTAATAAACAGTGAGTAAAATCATGTCTATATTTCATTGGATATTACAAGATTATTCCTTTTCATAAACTCCTCACAAGCTTGACAAATTGTGTTTGTTAGTGCCATTAGAAAGTAACAAATGCAACCTCAAAATGAGGATTTCACAGTTATCATAGGTATCAAAATGAGGATACCACAGGTATCACAGGTATCAAAATGAGGATTTCACAGGTATCATAGGTATCAAAATGAGGATATCACAGGTATCACAGGTATCAAAATGAGGATATCACAGGTATCACAGATATCAAAATGAGATACCACAGGTATCAAAATGAGGATATCACTGGTATCAAAATCAGGATATCACGGGAATACCCGGTAATTATCCAGTCATATCGGTAAGGAATGTAGAGTCTTGTCTTTTAATGTCAATCGCACACAATATCATAGTGTAATTCTTGTGTTGTGAGGATAGGTGACAAGCTAAGACCACCAGTGTCTACCAATGCATCTTCTGGACACCCCTCCTGGGATGGTCCATGGAGTATGAACACAAACAAGTAGCTCCTCATGAGCATATGAAGCTCCAACTGCGTCTGAAAATACTTGCAAATTAATTGTTCACGGACTTACCCAGTGGCGAATCTAGGATTTCTCAGATGAAAGGTGCCAGTTCCCAAGGCGAGGGTGTCAACCTATTATTTGACCATTTTTTCTGAAAAACTGCTTGAAAATGAAGAAAATTTGGACCCAGAGGGGGGCGCGTGTCCCTGGGGCCCTTTGGATCCGCTAAGGGTACCCTAAGGGGTTGTCATTAGAGGTCCAAATGGTACAACGGAAAAATTAGTTTTTGCACAGTTTTGCTGCTTGGCATAATTTACAATGGATATATGCCAACTAGATATACCAACTGAGCTAGGCAGGAATCTGTTAGGCAGGAGATTTCTGAAGTGAGCTTTGTTTGTTTCATGCACTACTTGACATTTTGGACTTTATTCATTTCTAGAATCAATAGAGTATGACTCTATAAAGGCCTTAATGATTCACACAAATACCCAAATAGTGACTTAGCTCAGTTGTCAGAGCATTAGAGTAATAATCCAGAGGTTGTGGGTTCAAACCCCACTGGGGGCAATTTTTGACGAAATTTATTTTGTTCTGTGTAACTTTAGATTGGTCAGAAAAGAAGTGGCAGAAATACGTATCGTGAAAAACTCAATTATTCCATCTCTGGAGAGCCAATGACAGGCTGAGATGGGTTTTTGCAACCTGCCACCCATCCGTTCGGAGAGTAGTACACCATTTGAATTGATCTGTTCTGAATTGTAATATACTCTCTTATGTGTACTTTATTTCAGAGGTTATAAATTGAATGAAGAAACTCAAAAACGAGTTAAGGTGAGTAATCATAGAACCATTGTGGTAAAACTTCCGCATTTACTTGTATCATACTGAGGTAATTACCAGGATACCTACTTCTTTATTTCAGGTAGTTAAAATGTTGGTCGTGGTGATGGTGGTCTTCACCATATGTACGACTCCAAATCAGCTGTATACTTTCTGGTACTCACTTAGGACCACAGAAGTAGTTATAAATCAAAGGTTAATGAATTTCCTAGTGGCTCTCAAATACATCAATAGCTGTGTGAATGTCTTTCTCTATTACTGGATTTCTGAGTAAGTACTCATTAATTTGATATCTTAAAGATTAATTCAATCCTACTAAATTATTAGATGCTCTGAACCCATGTATTTAATTTCAGTCAATTTAGAAGAGCTTTTAAACAGCAACTCAGGTGTTGCGGGCGGAAGAATTCTAGTAACGGTAACATTGTCAGTAGATCTGTATCAACGATCAGAAAGAGGAAACAGACTTCCGACAACACGTCTTCTATCAGTATCATATCCACTAATACCAATTAACACTATGCAGACCAATGACATATACACTTTACCCCTAATCATCAGTATTTCGCACATATTTTCAGCAATTTAGGGGGGTCACGTATTGAAGTAGCAGAGATCGGAGTTCCGGTCACAAGCACATATTCACGCCGGTATACGAGTTTTCCCATAACACAGAAAAGTTGACAACGTTGGCATTTTTGTACGACTTCTAATGTGAATAACTTAGAAATTGATAAGAGCCTAATGCATTCCAAAGTAAATTTACATCTGTAATGGTGTTTTGAATTTTAATTGATGTGATGAATTTCTCTATCTACCATATTTTCAAATTTAGCAAACCCGATAATGTCAACATTGCCAACTTTGTGTATTACGGGAAACCTCGACTGTTGTAGTATTTTCCCAATGTTTGCCCACGTTCAAATCAGGAAATAACTGTTAGCGTCTCAAAAGCATGAATCCCAAACATAGTCATGAGTAGACATAAAATACTTTCAAACTGTGCTAGTTTTAGGTGTAGTTTTCTATTGGTTAATATCCCGCTTTTGTAAATTTAACAGCAAAATAAACAATTTTTTGCAAGCCATATATTCTCATTGAACCAAAATTACTAAAAAAAATACTAATTAATATTCAATTGATTTTCAATATGAATACCCCTAATTGGATTTTAAACTAATAAACTTGTACCATTTTGAAACGTTTGTAGATCTCTGTCATAAAAAAAGATTTGAATTTCAAATTGAATTCTTTTGTACATAAATTGTAGATAAATAGATAAAATGTTTTGAAAGTGAATAGTTAATGCAGTTAATGTGCATTAATTTATTGCAAAAAATTACAATCAATGAGAACTGCAAATATAACTGGTAAATTATTTAATCAAATTGATTACAAAACCAATCCTTTGAAATTCAATTTTTAGTAGTCAAATGATACTTCCACGGTTCAAACTTTCAGTTTCAATTCCTTATTATAACTCATTTTCGGACTTGATGCTGAGGGTACAATGCCAAGCCACACTTGATCAGAAGGAACACACAAAGGAACTAGGAGAGACTGAGTACCAGTTAGATTACCCTCTGTGTTTGAAAGTGAGAGGGGCAAAATAGCTTGGCTACTTTGAGACCAGCAGGTGTCGCACCAGACGTGAATCTGAAAAATTCATCACAAGCAAAACACACAGCTGTGCTGTAAATATTTATTTTGATGCATTTTCCACTTGTTTAGCAAATTAATAATTTATTATCTACACTAGATGAAGAAAAAAATTGACAATGTTCACCAACTGCTTCAAATTTGTTTTTGATATCTGTTGAGGAAACAGTTCTTCAGGAACTGATACTGAACAAAAAAATTAACGCAAATTGCATGTAGCTTTTAATTTCGTGAAACTGCATCACCTTGACTTGACATGCATTTCAGTTCAATTGGGAATCCTTATGTAAAGACAATAGTAGTTCCACATACAGATTTCACCAAAATAATGTGCTTCTGCAATGAATAGAAATTTGCCTTAAAAGTTTTTAAATTGAGTTAAAATCTCACTCTTGTAAATATGTTACCTGCTGTTATCACGCAATTTCACAGAATATGACACAAAACAGTAGAAATGACATGTCATGCCAGAGGAGTTTATCTTTTTTCGACAAGTTCTTGAAACACAGAAAGAGCCGTACTACCTTCTAAAATCCCATTTGATGCATAATAATGTCTGAATATCCGTGATGACAAGCTCAGATGGGATAAGGTCATCTCAGATCAAAAGTTTACTCTGATGCATACGTGGAAGTGCAAGACACCAAACAATACAATTTCATTTTTCGTGTTACTTTGAAACTTTCAAAGGAGATTCTAAACAATTTGCAACCATAAATATCAAAGTAGTAGCATATGTAACTGAAGTATAATAGATGTAGCCACACCCATCCAGTTAATTAACATTAAAGTATTTCTCTTATTTGAATCTGTAAAAGTTTAAATGAAGGTAAAGGTGATGGGAAAATAAGTAAGCCTTAAAATGATTGCAGCTTTTCAGTAGATTAGGCAGCATAACCACATTGAATCTGAAGCGCATGCTTCTAGTAGGTAATTAGAAAAGGATTATCAGTGATTAACTGCAATGGAGACATGGAAATGAAATGTCAAATAACGTTAATCTTTCTTTTTCTTAAAGTATTTAATGTAAAGGCAGGTAAGTTACTGACGAACGACCTGTATACATCTTGATATCTATCGGTTGGAAAAATATTTACAATAAATTTTGTGTGCACAATATTCTGGTGCAAATTTTTGAGTTCTCAGAGGAGTTGTCGCTTGCACACATATCCTTTCAGTATTGAAATTTAATAGTGGCTACTTATGAAATATCAGTCCAAGCAGGACCCTGCCAGGATTTGGCAGGATATGACAAATTGTACATATTATGACTCAAATATTTGAGTCATTCGAGTTTTTCCATATGAAGATGCATTCTGTAGAATTCTATTGAATCTGATAAATCACGGAAGCATGAAGTGAAACCAATTTAAAGTTCTGTGTGTTACCTCTGTCTCTGTGGCACTCTGCTAGCACATTTAAATACCATTTTTTTACAATTTTTTGTTAAAGATTCAGAATTTCTACAGAATTTCATTAGGAAAAAACTAGATTGTTATGATTTCCTCTCAGCAGTACTTTATCATTTCCTTCAATGGACAAGAATATAAATTTGCTTCAAGGATATCGGATTCCCATCAATAAACAGTTAACCAGTTAATGTTTTCAAACTGCTAAACGTACGTAATAGTTATGACATTCTTCATGTTCAATTCAGGTGATTGTGACCATTTGGAACCGTATCCAGTATATTCCGAGAAGAAACATCAGAACTTTAACTTAACAACATGGGATAAGCCATGGCCACCGGAAATTGACTGGCTTAATCCTTATGTGAATCTCTCTTATTATCGTCCTATTTTCTTAGAGGGATTAGCTATTGGATATAGAATTACAAAACAGGCAAAATATTTTTCAAATTCTGAATATGGGTGCCTATTAATGTTTCCACTGGATCCAGATTTAGCAGATGCATACTACCTGGAACATTACGCTGGTACTAATAAGACCATGATCATGTGTACACCACGGTCTCCAGTGAAACAGGATATGCATAATAGGCACAATCAGGTTTTGTGTTATATTAATCAGCTTGGTTATTTGAAACGTCTCTATAAACTAAGCCACTGGAGTGCCATCTTTAGCTCAAACTTTCAAATCATCTTTCGTGTTTATTATATGGCCTCATCTTTATTCTTCTTGATTGGAGTATTTGGTTAGTATCTTCACAAATGAAATTATTTATAAGGGAATCTGAGCGTTGTGTGCTGAGTCCCAGTTCTGTTTTCGTCTGTTCCTTTACCAAAGGCTACATTTGGGTTTTCCCTTAATGTTTGTGGGTAAGGTTATTTAACAAATGTGTTATATTAGTCAAATACAATTCAAACTGGTGGCTGTCAATAATGGTAATCAATCCAAAAGGGCAATGGTAAATTCACTATAGCTATGTTTATAGCAGATAGATCTAATAATAGAGTGCTTGAATGAAAGTCCCATTTTGATGTTGCTTTTCTGTCTGTGCATCACAATCCACAAAATATCAGTAGTCATTTTTTAATCACTATTCACTAACCGGGTTGTAAATCTGTAGACTGTCATCGTATTGATTCGAGTTTTCCTACAATTCAATATATGTTCTGCTAATTCATGGCAGAAGGCTGCCACGATTGCCATTAAATGCACGGAAATAATCGAATGTCAATACTGACAGGATTTGGTTATAATTTGGCAGGAAATGACAGTTTGTTGAGTTCGTTCATGATAAGGGGGAGGTGGGGTAGCAGGACCTGTAGCTGGGAGCGGGGTAGCAGGACCTGTGGTATCCCTTGATCAGGCATGTAGACAGGCAGTTGTCACAGGTCGTATTCAGATGTGCATGCGGACCAAGGTGCCAGGCAATTTCTTCTTCCCTCATGACCAATGATAGAAT
>JBCAUG010539849.1:0-14825 GCA_038406175.1 Haplosyllis leylae | reverse complement strand
GTATAAAAGAAAAATAGAGAGAAGTTTTGCCAGAAACAGTATTTTTGACTTAGAACTTGAAATATACACTATGACATTGATATTGGATCATGTTTCCCCTTCATCAATATTTAACTGTACATGATTACATTTCTGAGACTCTTTCCACTTTGCACTCGTCCCAAGAAAAATGAAACAGATTTTCTCCATTCGGTACTTCTCTTTATTCCAGACTATGTAAGATAAGAAGTTTTAACTTCTCTTTATAGCGGGTGGACCCATGATGGCTGGAGGGCCAATGCCTCCTCCACCTCCACCCATGTCTGCCGGAATGGCAGTACCGGGAGGTTTGATGGGCCCAACCCAGATGGCTCAACCAACCATAGGACCACAGGCGATGCCTCCAGGAATGATTAGCATGCTCGATCCGGCCACGAACAACCAACCACTACAATTCAACACTAATAAAGGAAAGCCACCCATGACAGTTATGGGAGAGCTGCAAGAAGTTGAACAGCGTGTAATGCTAGGTGGTGCGAGACCAGACAGGGTGATGAGAGATCGGGATAGAAACGACAGAGACTATGACAGAGACCGGGAGCGAAGCAGAAGCAATGACTCCAGTAAGTTTGCAGACGATGTGTAATACATGTGCAATAAAGACCAAAACATGACCCTAATTCCTGCGTTTGCGATACGTGCACCTCAACGGTACATGGGATGATTTTGTGTGTTTTAGTGCCACTAGTTGGCCGTTCATCTCCTGTTGACGGAGGCAGCATGGACGGCAACGGCATGATGGGCATGATGCCCAACATGATGGGAGGTCCCATGGGATATGGACCGATGATGAGCACAATGAGTGGAGATCCCAACATGATGATGATGGGACCCATGGGAAACATGGGTTTCAATCAGGTAAAACCTTTGCAGTTTTTATATTGTCATTGAATATTGTTTGCTTCTCGATGCTGTTGGAAATGTTTTAAGGTTTTCGGTTCCAGCCGGCGCAACAGAAATTCTTTGCGAGATAACCACTTTTGACGTATCATTTACCTTAATAGAGTAAAGTGTAACATGAACAATTTTTTCGGAAAATTGCCCAAGTCTCAATGACTGGTCCTGTAAAAGCTTGATAAAATTTCCCTTGTCTGTGGTTTCAGTTCAGCGGATTTGGCATGGGTATGGGAATGAATGATGTAGCAAGTTCGCAGAAGGAAATAATCCGACTGAAAGGAGCGGTGCTGTATCCTCCACCACCAAGTATGTATTTCCTGAAATACCCAAAATCTCAAACAGTAGGCTTGTATATTGCTCACTTATTCCCGCGAACATTTTTAAAATAATCGTAGATGCACCGCCTCCAACGACTAGAGAGCGCCCTCCTGGATGCAGAACGATATTTGTGGGAGGCTTACCAGAGAATATAAAGGAAGAAATTTTGCGCGAAATGTTCGAAAATTGCGGTGCTATATGCAGCATCAGGATCAGCAAGAAGAATTTTGCTCACATCAGATTTGAACAAGAAGAGTCGGTGGAGAAGTCGCTGTATCTCTCAGGTATATACTTTTTGTGAATGGTAGAATGTGAAAATTTCACTGTGATTTATTGACAGATAAATGCACGTGCGTTATGTACATCTGTAGGCTACAGAATGAAGATAGACGATAAAGATGACAAACCCAACACCGGTAGAATTCATGTGGACTACGCACAAGCCCGAGACGACCTGTATGAATGGGAATGTAAACAAAGAGCATTGGCCAGAGAAATGCGACACCGAAGTCGATTGGAAGAGGAAAGGTTACGCCCACCAAGTCCACCACCAATCATACACTATTCCGACCACGAAGCTAGTCTCCTTATGGAAAAACTAAAAGGTATAGCAATAACATGAATTTGTTACACAAATGAATCAATGGTACGTGAGCTATGTATAAACTCTAATTATTGATCACATTACGTTATCATTGTTGTGCAAAAGATGGAATAGAACTGTTTAATTAATGGTTAAATTTAAATAACCACTGATAAATCCTGTATTATTATATTTTAGATCTTACTTATTCGATCATAGAGAACTCATAAAATTTGTTCACATTTAGCTGACGATTCGTTCATGAAGGCTACGCAAGTGCTGGTTACTTGGTTGGAGAGGGGAGACTGCGCCCGTCGAAGTGCTAACACATTCTACAGTATGATACAAAGCGTCAACTCTCATGTGCGAAGGTTGATGAACGAGAAGGGGGCTCATGACCAGGAGCTCGAACAGATGAAGTTGGCCTTCCGTCAGAGACACGAGGGTATACTGAGGCAATGTAAGTCAGTCTCCTTCAGTTCGGTGCAACAAATTTCTTCGCTTCTCCAAACTTTCTCCTCACGTGAAGATCGTATTGGCACACACATGTATACATTTCGTTTGGCCATTTGTTTGATGTGGAGATTGATGCCGGTCAGACTGTGAATAAAAAGTATGGAAGTCACAGAAATGTGTGCATGTAATATACGGAAGACTTCATATGGGAAAAGTTTTAAACATTGATGTCTGTAGCCGATTGTTGCTGGAGTAAGTAAACCTGGTAACGGGAATTTGAGTAGCGAGTAGATTTTACAGAACAGTAACATTTTGCTTCTTATTGAGTGAACCATGTTTGGACTGTAACAAAAAAAAGAAAGTTCTGAACGGCTTTTCGAATCATATTTACATTATTGCCCTTTCGTACAAGCATGATTCACAACAGTAAGGTCAAATAAGTTTAATGGGTGAGTTCATAGGAAAAGAATCGCAATTTAGAAATGAAATGTAAATTTTACGTGGAATTTAACTGCATATGCCCTTTGTAGTGTGCAAAGTAGGTTTCAATTGATCTTATTTAATTTTAAAAGTGTTCAGCACTTTTTCAATAACTGCAGAATGTAATTTGAAAATACAAAAAAAAAAAAGAAAACTCAGAAAAAATAAACAACAGGTTTAACCTTCCTTTGCACATTGTCCTTTAGAAAGATTCAATTACATTTGCGTCACTCCACTGAATTATTGGCTGTATCTTTTCCAAAATTGGTAAGTGAACAGGATAACGTAGAGTAAGTAATGACCAATTCGAAGCCGGAAACAGTAAGTACAGTTGAGGGGAACCAGGCTTTCATGTGGCTTAGTCTTTCCATTTCAAAGGGCATGTGGAGCATTCAGGACTTCTTTGTAGAATATTTCAGGAAGTCAACACTTTGTGCAAATATCTGTCTATTTATTTAGTTGTTTAAGAATTTTAGCACTGAAATCCAGGAGGTCGTTCTGCATTGTACTCGAGGTTGATACGTATTTCCGTGGGTATATCAAAGAGCTGATAGAAAAGCGATTCGAGCCAAATGGAGGTTCATCTAATTGAACTGTGCTTGCAAAATATCGTTGCCTTTGATGTGCCTATAATGAAATACTGCGAATGCTTTCGTCATGAGAATATGTGCTGAAAATGTGTGTATGCGTCCATATTTTCCACTCCTTTGGGATTGCATCCATATTATTGTGGATACCAAGATTGAGCAGTGTCAGTGAAACTCAAGAATGCTTCAGGTTGAATGTACATGTGACAGTGGTCGGATTTCCTTTGGTGCAGAAAGATGATTTTCCGTTTAGCTAAATAAATGGTAAGGTACAGTGAGTTCAGTGATGTGACAACTCTGGTGAAAGACCTGTTCGCAATACGACCACCAGAGTTTGTCGTATGACAGACTTGCGGTGAATGTTGTGGGTTCGAAGCAAATATTTCACTTGAAATATATCGTTATTGTAACACGTTCATTTTAGCAACCACATTAATGTGTCGTGTTTACATGCGTAGAAACCACGCACATGTATGCACGCTGTCGCTTCGAACAGCAACACGTTGTGATATGGGGTAATACATGTTGTCCAAGTGCAGTATTGAGTAACGGAGCATCCGTGTACGCTAAACGTATTTTAACTTAGTAGGTACATACAGGAGGCAAGAAAGTTCAGTAAGATCACCTTAGTAAGGCAACGCATGGACCACATATGGCGCAGGATATGCAGCTGTTTACCATGTTAATATTCATGCAGGTTTAGTGTATCATAACAAAACGCATTCAGTGAATCAAGCCCTCATGGCTTCGTTACCCTTCAATTCCCAAAGCCACTTTTAGTTTAAGTGACAGTGATGTTCCCCATTATTCGCACTTAGTGAACGAAAAAGATGCGCGATGTAATTTTGTTCAATTTGGGAACTCAAATAGACTGATGAAGGGGAAAGAAAGTCGTTGTTGTTCGAATGCGTTTTGTTCAGAGCTGTACGCAAAGAGAGCGATACATATTGAAGCATGGACAAGAACTCATCACATTTTATGCTAACCATATATGTGTTGTATATGTTTTTCTCGTCCAAAAGTTGAGCAGATTGAAAAGGTATTTACTACTGCCAGCAAGCAGAAATCGTGGGATCACTTCTCGAAAGCACAGCGCAAGAATCTTGACATGTGGCGCAAGCAGGCGGAGGTATGTCCTCTATGGTAAATAGGTAGGAGAGTTAAAGTACCTTGCACCCTGGGGTGAAATTACTTGTAATAAACGGAAAATTCCACCAGCTTGTAACCAACCTATCGCTCTGAAAAAAATGCCACTCGAGTCAATGGCCAATAAGGACTCTGAATTGCGAGTTTAATCACGGTGAGTAGCCAATGTAAGAAAGAAATACCGCGGATAAGGGTAAGTGGCAAAAAGAATGAGGCAAAGTAAAGTAAGCATCGGGACCACAGTCGCCTGTTCGGTGGGACGCCACAATGTCCCCGGGTATTTGAGAGATGTGTTGCAGCTCTCTGGAATAGAAACATTAGGAATACTCTCTCGTGCTGTTTTCTTTATAGCTTTCATTCCATGCTTATTTCAGCGGAGAAAAACGACTTGTGTCATTTTCATGAATAGGCTGTAATTATATGTATTTCTACAAGTGTTCCACGACATTTATTCAAAGAACCAAACTATGAAATAATTGGGTGAATAGAACCCATGAGTTCTTCAGGTAGTCGTGGAACACTTAATTGCCAGTGCGCTGTTTCATTGTGTTTTGGTTTGTTTACGCTTACGCAGGAGATTCGTCAGATCAACCAGGAGGAGTTCTTACGTGATCGACAGGAGGATGAGATGGAGATGAGCGATAATGAGGAAGAAGGGCCTGCTCCCAAAAAATCCAGAAAGCCTGACGAGCCAGGTTTGCCCTCTTATCTCATAAATCATCTTGTCCCTAATTGATTGTCTTCTTATTTCGAAGGAAAATAGCACTGTCATTAAAAAGCCTAATGAGGCACTTAAAAAGTTTCTTTCTCAGTTCTTAAAGGCATAATTTAGCCTGATGGATGAACAGCTTTCTCAGTAAAAGTTACATTCTAATTGTAGGATTCAACATGGAGATGGTGCAGAATATTGCACAAATAACTCGTCTACAGGAAGAAAACGACAACATGAAATGTCAACTGGAGGCGTACAAAAATGAAATAGAACTCACAAAGAAAGAGCAGGACAACAGTGGTGAAAACAAAGTGAGCATCTTTGTCATTCATATTACCAAATTACAGATCCATAAGATAGATGTCATCGACATTTACCTTCTTTTCGACCGTTGTAGGATAAACAGATAAAAGTATTGCAGCAAGCTCTACAGGGAATGCAACAACAATTAATGACCTTCAGATCACAGAGCAAAAAAGATGAAGAGGAAATTGCAAGGGTAGGTTTTCTGAGAAAATCTTTCAGTTTTACACCACAGAAACAAGACCAAATATTGACTCACATGAAAGAATTCAATCAAAAGTGAATCAAGACTCCTTTTTGTTACAGTTGAAGAAGGAGGCTAAGGCAGCAGCGGCTTCTGCTACAAACAAAGAAGGTGAGGGTGATGATGACGATAAGTCCGGTAAAGAACAGACGGAAAGCACAAGCACGTCGGCGACAAGTTCCGTCGAAAAGGCTCCACTAAACGACAAAGACGCCAGACTTGTCGGTAAGTTCCGTTCCGTTATGGCATTGTTACCAGTAAGTTTTTATCTGATGTTGAATTCATAAAGACTCTGTGGATAGTCAAGTAATTGGAAAGTTACTCGAATGATTCCAGGGACCAGCTATCGCACATATGGAATAAGAAGTGCGCATAATGTCATGCAAAAAGTATCAAGAAAGATTTTCTATTTTGTTCACTAAACATTATGTAGCTGATCCTACAACCACGGTAGTACACGTTGTGGAGAATATTGCTTTCACTTAGTCAGGAAAAAAGAACGTTAACGGCTAGGATACAATTGAACTGGCAATTGAATACGGTAGTGATTGTTAATTACGCGTAATTCTTTTCCTACTTTAGTTGAGAAATTTAGTTAGTATTTATCTGCCCACAGGTATCTTGTCCACCTTTCTTTGGGTGCATCCGTTCGGTGCTAGCCTTGATTACATTTGGTCTTATCTGCAGCGATTGGATATTCAAGTAAGTTTCTTCGAAAGTCTGTGCGTGTAGTCTTAAATGCTAGCTGTGTGAAATACTGTCATAAATGTCATGTGCAAATGCCATAAATTCGACACTCAACCAGATCTGATGATAATCATTGCAGATCCGCACGTCAGAGATAGAGGACTTGCTAGAGAGGATGCCTTCAGTTTTCAAGCAGGATTTAATGGGTGTTGGTGCTTCCTTGGAAAAACGATGGAAATTTGTTGGGTTTGAAAGTCCGTTCTCATTCTAAGGAAGTTTGTAGTCCAAAGATTGGGACACGTTGTTGACTGAATGAAATATTTACAAATTTCAAGGAACTTTCTAGAATGAACCTCTGTTGAACATGATTATTGACGAGTCAGTAGAAATAATATTGAGCTTTACATGGATTGTATGGCCAGTGGATCGCTGTCACTTCAAAACAAACTAAAATTGGAGCCAGTAGCGTTTTTAACATTTCCACAACTTGGTCACACTTGGTTTATATTCACAATAAGCAGTGGCAAATGTATCATATGAAATTGTGTGACCAAAAATTTTGCGTTTTATCAGCATATTGTGAGGATCTTGTTTAATTGTAATGCAGGACGGTTTGATACCATAGCTTTCCATAGGATCAGTACTTGGAACAAGTATAGTATTACATTGAGCATTATATTTAGTCAGACATTTTTGTCAGTGATAAACTAACAAGAATCTTTCTTCATTCAAAGCAGTAATTATTAATAGATGAATTACAAGACTGTGATAAGTAGGTACTTTACACAGCTTAATTCCTGACTTGTAATCTCGTGTGGTGGAAGTTTGTCATTGCCTTAGTTGCTATCAATGCATTCTATGTCTTCGCTATAAAACCTGCTAAAAGTAAATTATATTGATCGGTAAATGTTAATAAGTTCCACCAAATTGAATGAGAAATAGATTTATCAGGATCGGTGGTGCTGTCTTCAAATTGTGCGGCAAATATGTTTGTATCTGGAACAAAAATTAGAACAGTTTCCTGCTTGATAACCGTGGCTGCAATGGTGCTTTTATACAGTGAATACTACTTGGATGTGTAACATCTACTTTGTATCAGATACACGATGCCTTATTGTTAAGTGTTTGCCTTGTTTGTAAATAGTGTTGTAAATACTTGTCAAGCTACAAATAAACTATTTATGTTTAAAAGTAATTCAGGTCCAGTTGTTGTGTTGCAACAAATGAACAACAACTATGTAGAGTAAAAGTAAAAAGTATAGAATTTGCTTATGTATTGCTAGGGTTCTACGCAAAGGGGAACTTTAAAATATAGCAGTAGCATGAGTTCACAGAACCTATTTAAAGTAACAAATGCAATGTGGACAGCTAAATAGTTTCGTAGGTCTAAACAATGGCAGAGGGATTGGTTTGGCCTCAAGTTGACACAAGACATCGACTTTGAATAAAGGAATGGAAATGGCCCATCTGTTTGGTTGGCAGGAACAAGCCCGTACGGAACGTTTAAAAATAGATGTGTCACGCGAAGCTGGAAGGAAGTGCTTGCAGTGTTTAAATATCACGCCAAACGGATGATAGTTTGTTTTTTTTTTTGGGGGGGGGTGAATGATAGGAGTTGCACATTGATTGGCTTTATATTCTGTAATACCATCGCTTAAATATCAGAAAAACAAGAGAAAATCAAGTTTGAAAAATATCTTTTTGAAGGGTGAAATGTATTTGAAAACGAGCAGTGTCATTAAACCAATACAAGAAAAAGGGGACCACGACAAGTCACTAAGACTACATGAACGAAAATCCCGGGAGTGAAAACCTTGATACAAGTGCTTAGTTCAACTGGCTCTCTACAACCCAGCTTCAGGAAATAAATCCAGCTTCATGATGAATACATGACAGCGCAGACAGCCACTAAAGCACTTCCAGTCATATATCTTATTTAAATGTAGGTGAAATATTCATAAATGTTTGGTAATAAATGGCAACTGTAATTTGTTAAGATATCAGCTTAAACAGCTTTAAAGGTTCCATTTAAAAATTCTACTGAATTTAATTTTGTGTCATTTCACGAATGATGAAGCTTCCTGGACCTTTGTATTATTTTATTAGTTGTCAGTGGTAATTTACGAGCAGCAGTGAGAATGAAGCAACACGTTTGGTGGTACATTTTCTATTGGGCTACAAAAGTTCCCAGAATAATAACTAAACCGAAGGGTCGTGAACCTTAAGGTTATTTAAAAGTGTGACGGAAAAAAACCGATTCAGTATAAAGTGGTTTTGACAAAATGACTGCGTCCTCTCATGGGAAGGGGGTTGGTTTTATGGCAAACGGAGGCCAGTGAAATGTTATTGAACCTCTCAAATGCGTCAGATGACAAACTAATTGTTTTTAACTTTAGTCGCAATTGGTAGTCAATGACATTTTCGAAAAATCAACACGGCAAGCTAGATTTATCAATTTGTTTCCATCCAGAGTATTTCTAGGGTTCTCTCTAAAACACTGCTACTTGCCAGATAAAAACCAGAGAAAATGGGCTAGTAATCTCTCCTTTCTGAATACTGTAAAAGGTTCAGGCCTTACGAGAGCAAAGGCGACATCGATATGCCACACATACTCTGACGCACTAAAGATTGCGTTCTTTCATAAAAAATTCACACAATCCTTTCCCCAACTTACCAAAACAAACAAGTTTGTTTAATTTGTCTTACCTTAATTAAGTTAATAACACAGCTGTGCGGTATTACAAGTTTTCTAGTTGGGAGAATTACCACGGGTTAGCGATGTTGTTTTCTTTGATGGAAAAAGCTCATTACATGGAAATTGAAACAGTAAATATTCATTGAATTGTCCCTTCAACCATAAGGCTATCTACACCACGTAAATTAATTTTGTCCAGCCGCACTAGAGATGTGTGGAATTAGTATGCTCAGCAGTCCTGCGGTGCGAAAAGCGCAATTTGCATAGTTCTTTACCCATCGGTCCTGCCACTGAAAGCTATCTGCTTTGTCGGAAAGTACATGGAGCTGAATTGAATTGGGAATTTTTACATGTACACTGGAGCCTCATGTTTCTTTGAGTCAGGTTTGTCCGTGTCCGTCTGGCTAGTCAGCCTGCAACTTTTGATCTGATCAAGGGGTCTGTTCACACTAAGCGATTTCGAATGCGAAAACAATATCGCAAACTACCCATATTCAAGTGGATAGTCTACCCATTTTTTGTGACATTGCTAACAAACAACTTTGATGGAAAACATGAAAGAAAGTCTTTGCTGTTACAATTGCTCATTGCAGATGGATCCTTAACTGGAGCAATATTCTGCGCTCCATATTCAGGCTCCATATGTCATGAAGAACATGTCATATGTTGCCGCATTTTTACTAATACTGGAATGGTTGTAGTTCATTAAAAGATACATAGTTTAGGTTCGTCAGAGGGATTGTGAGGTATCACGTGTAAATTTTACTATGTAAGTCGCTTCTAAAATACGGTTCAGCAGGAAAAACCTCTTCAAATATTCTATGTTTAAATTGCAACGTACAACAGTCATATTAACGTAAATGTTACATAATGTCACATAAATGTCAAATTCATATGCTGTCCCCCTACTGTATGGCCAAATTCTTGTTTTCGGCCACTTCACAATTCGCGGCATCGAAAAGATGGCCCGGAGAAATGGAGTCACCAATGAAGTTCCTTCACTCAATGTATTAAAATCTTCAAAGTATTATGACATTTTACCATGTAAATTGCAAGTGTTGTTTTCACTTCCTCCTGGGCAAATATGAAAAATAAATATGAATTTGATTTCTTCAGTGTGACATCAACACCAGGAGGCGGTGAAGATATTAGAAGAAGATTGTACATCAAAATGTCATGGATGTATTAGCCCCATGGCATCCCATATCTATTACCTTGATACCTCTTTTCAAGCAGTGTGAAGGCGTGAATTGTTTAACAACATGAAATGAACAAGAGAATTATCTTTGTTTTTTTATGGAAAAAAAGAACACACTTCAAATTTAACGCAAGATTTATTTGTTGTTATTGGAATGAAACAGTGACTGCTTTTGTAAAATGACTTGATTGTCTGCCGACAATGGCAGATAAATTGTATCGTTTCTTTGAACAAAGTCCTTTGGGTGTCTTTACCATATTACTTGTGTAATGGATGTGAGCATACAAAACAAGATCAATGGGTGCGTAGACTTTCATAAATTAACGGAATGGTTTAGCATCAGTTTGCACAAATGAATATTTTTCATATTTTATGGACTTCGACTATTTCTCTGTCCAAGAGATGAAGTTACCCACCTTCTTCATTTCAGTCTCAAGGAGCTCAGGTGTTTAGCGAAAGATAAGCTGCGCTTTGTTCACAGTTCTTGTAGGACTCACTTTGTTAGCTTTAATGAACTTATTTCCTATCTCTGTGGTCCTGAAAGGCCGGCATCTCCCGCGCTTCTCCGCGAGCCACAAAGATCTAAGGGATGTTCTTTATTACTAGAAACGTCATTAGGCCTGATCATTAAAGTTCCTTCTAGCAGTTTGATAATAGAAATCTAGCCGAGATGCCGCAACTTCCATACGGGTAAGAGTTAGAGAGTCTTCTGGGAAAGACAAAAATCCGAATGGTTCAAAACACAAATGAATTTGGATTGGAATTTTATTTAAAGGAAATAGAGTGGCAAACTTTGGTGCAGTGGTTCGAAAACCTTGTTCACAACTCGTGAGCCAATATATTCGTTTATTTCCGTTTTGCTTTGTTTCACAAGAACATTAGTCAAGAATACTGTGAAAAAAGAAATTGGTTCGAATGTAAAATGAGCTTCATTTGCATTTGAGAAGTAGCTTCAAAAGTGATAGATCTATATTTATTACACATGTGAAAATTTTCCACAAGACCTTGTGAGCAACTTGATGAACCAGTAAATATTCATGACATCCCCACCAGCGATGTACGCACCGTTATCTGTTCCTCGTCTCTTTTGCTGTTGATGTATTGAGAGTATTTATTTCCATCTTTTTAAAAGGATATTCTGGTCTAACTTAATGGTTTTTAAATTCATGATGGGATTTATAATTAATTTAAATGATATTGCTTGAGCAGCCGAACATCCTGAAGAAGCAATTCTGAAAATCTAAAAGACTACTTAACCGGTAACTCAACAAAACAGCACGTTCGAAGGAAGTCGATGCTGTGGAACTTTATGGTTTACATTATTGTCAAACAACCTGTGACTGAAACGGTTTTTCGATGCAGAAGGATATTGCTCCCAAATGCATTCAGAAGTAGTTCGGCAGATTTACTGCAGCTGAATCGCATTACACTGGATAGCAGTAGAAAGCTAGTTGAAGGCAGAGAAACATATGGCCCATTATGGGAAAAATCATCTTACGTAATATGACACACAGAGGAAAAACTACTCCTAAAAAGCACTTCATTTCCCCGTTACATGCATTTTGCATAATACGGAAGAATTGTTAATATGAAGAAGTATTTGTGCAAATTCCACGAGGAGATGCCAAGACACGCTGACGCTTGTGAACACCCTTGTAATTGTGCTTCAACTTGTGGTCCGTTGGGATCGGGTATTGCTCTCTGAGTGTACGGTTTCCATTTGCGGCAGGCACAGACAAACTGCTGATTCAGGAGCTCATCTTTCCCTGCATTACATTCTGTCTCTGCCTCCTGCAGAAAAGACCCCCGCCTTTGTCTCCTCCTGGGCGAACCTACTGCAGAGGAGATACCAAACTGCTGCGTAATGGATGAAAATCCGGAAAATGGGTCTCCAACAGTGTCCTTAGTATCATCATTTCCGAAGTTACCATTGAGATATCCATCCAGTCGTGCACCAATGTATCTATTAGGGGAGCCGCACGTTCCATGAACATCTACAACTCTCAGTCTGGTAACATTGTAGAGGAAACAGTCACATTTAATCGGGTTATTCCTCACGAAAATAGTAGACTGATTATTAACCAGTAATGAGCATGGATCATCTAGGAAGTCTAAATCCCCTAACATATTGTCATCAAGAGACAGAGTATTAATTGTTAAATTGGTATTTTTAATCCCCGGAGTTGTGTTGGGATGCTGCCTTAGAGCATTTTTTCCGACCTGAACTACTGAGTTATCAGATAGATCCACTACCATCAACTCTGTTGACTTAAACCCGTGGAAGGTAAAGTCTGGTATGTGTGTGATGTGGTTCCCCATCAAATACAAATATCTGCAAGAAAAAGAAGAAGAAATTCGATTTTTCCCGTAAAACACAAAGTCAGCAATGTTGGCGTTATTGTACAACCTCTCAGGAAATGGATTGAAAGTTTTAATGTAAACTTAGGCTTGTTATTGTACATTGACTTAATATTTAAGTAACTGACTGGGTCTAACTTCTGATAAATTTTAAGCAATACAAAGATGCCGACATGACATGGCAAACTTTGTGTATTGCGCGAAAACTGATGTAAAGTGTATTCACTAACATGGTTAAGGATTAGCTCCAAACACACAGCTTGGTGCATGACAAAAATGTCAGAATCCCCAAAGAAGGAGTCGACCGCTTACCATAGATCAGCACGGGGACAATGGGACTCATTGCCACATCAAGGATCCTTTTACGGCCAGAGTCTATTGAATTTACCAAACGAAATTGCAGGATGAGGTTTTATGTATGGCTGTAGAAACTGTGGAAATTTTATTATTCAGAGTCTGTATACATTTGTCCTTGTGAGTCCCAGATTTAATTAGGCAATAATGCACCGAGATCTCCATAAATCATGCATCTGTGGCACTCTGGGTTTTATGTGAGAGCTATCATCAAAATATGTTGCTAATAAGAATAGCATTACCTAAGAGCTTTGAGAGGCTGTAGAACTCCAGTCGGCATTGACGACAGTTCCATTGCTTCCAAATATAATACCTGCAAAACATCTTCAATTCCCCCTAATGATCCTTTAGCCAGGGACATGTGCTTGTTGCCACTCAAATCGAAAATTTGCAATTGACTGAAGTGAGCCATACCTCCTTGGGGAATTGAAAGCAATGTATTATCTTTTAAGTATAGCGCAATGGTCACGGCAGCCACCGAACTGGGCAATTCAGGCCAGAGTGTCAGACTGCAGTTGTTGAACATGAGGCTTAACCGGTCGGCTAATAATCCATCAAGTTCTGGCCCTGCGAGGTGTCCGAGTGGATTGTAGCTCAGGTCCAGATTGGGAATGGGAGACAGGCTATTGGCATTAATCAGTCTAATGTCTTTGAAAGTCCCATTTGGAATGTAAGTGATTTGATTACGTGCCAGTAATATCTTAGAGATAGGTAATCCGTGCGTTGCACTCAAGTCAGGCACATCCTGCAGGCCCCGCTCCCTGCAAGAATAAATCTCACAAATTAAATAACAGTCAAATTAAGTCAACTATGGAAACAAATTACGCAAAGTAGTCCGCTGTCTCTCCCAAAACACACTTTGCATAATTTTTTGCGTAAATCTTTAATTCTTTTCCGGTATTGCATCTCTAATTGGAAAACAACTCTCTTAGTTAGGCTGCAAGAGAATACTACAACTAAAAGACGCAAAGAGAAATATAAATTTATATATTTGCTTTTTGTGCAACAAGATAGGTTCCTTCAGGAGGAAAATGTGATACAATAGAGAATTCTTAATTTCCGATTCTTAATCCTCATCTGTTGTTCTGAACCTGAAGCTTTTTACCATTGCAAATTCAGAAAATTTCACGTTACGAAATTCGGTTAAACTTTTTGTTCACTCCAGTAGTTCTGTAACACAAGTTTCTCTTTCGCTAATCAGTAAAATCCCTTTACAACATAAATATATCAGACGGTAATACCTACTTGCAATCAATTCTGTTTTCAATGACAGCCTGCTTCGGATAGAGCTTGATGGATTTACATTTGCAGACAAACTGTTGTGGACAGGATATCCTGTTTGCATCCACCGATCTGCTCCATATGCATAATATGGTCATTGATGCAATTACAGCGACCATTTTCACACGAATCATATCTACTGGTACTAGTACTCCACCACACAGAGCTGACTTTCCATTTCTTCCTTTCAACTTTTAGAATTGATTTGCCCAACTTTGTTTTCAATTCATTCTTCTTTCTTTTGATCATGAATTGTTTTCATGTATTATCCTCCAAACTTTCCTTTGCCACATACATTCTGTTATCTGAGTTTTAGTGATCACCAATGGTAAAATGCAAGTCCGCAAATAAGTGCGTTCACCATGTTTGGTGTGGAGCAGAATGACTGGAGAAGAGAAAGTAGATATTTCAACAAGAGAGAGTATAGGGCCACTATGGGGCGAATTGTGATTGGCCGGGATGTGTCACGTGCCACTGGCCACGTGAC
>JBCAUG010539739.1:0-14827 GCA_038406175.1 Haplosyllis leylae | reverse complement strand
ATAGTCCACATGTTTGACTATTTGACATTTGACATCTTTTTGACACATTTAACTTAAACCACCTCAGCCCGTCACAGAGCTATTTTTATGTAAACATACCAGCGACGGTTATTTAACTATGGCCGTGATGCACTCACTATTCTCTTTCCTCTATGCAGTGATTTGAATGTCACTACGTGTACAGAGGGCTATATTCTCGAAATCGCAATATTTGATTTAATTTGTGGCTTATTTTGACATCCTGGGAATTGCACAACTCTGTGCATCCCTCCAGTAGTAGGTGATCGCTACTTTGAAGCAATCAGTGTAAAGCATGACTGTACCCTACTCAATTTAGTCATATTCCTCACCCCTGCCACTATACTCAATTTAATAAGCCATAATTCAAATGGGAGCATGACTTAATCCCAGAAAGTATGTTCTACTGTATCCCTCTATCCCTTCTATTCCTCTGGATGGAACTATTTTTCATGATGGATTAAGATTTTGGTGCTACCACCTGCTGCATTCTCAAGTAGGGGGCTGTGTCATCCCTCTTGACTGAGTGAAACTGTTCTTGTCTAAAATAGTGGTTTTGGCCATTTTAAGCATTCTGATTTGACACTCTCACTAATAGCCCTCTATAAGTCCCCTCATTATGTTGATGTACTTCCATTTGACTGCATTATCAACAATATAATAAAGCATGATTGTTTGTTGTACATTTTGTGTGGTTCTTTCCTATTGTTCACCTTACTGTTCTGCATGATAATCATGACTGTTAGATTGTACCCTTCAAGTAAAGGGGAGGGCTGTTACTTATATACTGAAAAGTGGATAATAAGTTGGTCAAGTATCAAGTCTGCTATATTTCCTTTTGCTTTAAACACCCCTCTTTTTGGGCTGTAGTGTTAATTTGTTAATTGTGTGCTCTTTATAATAGTTGTCACCCAGTGCTTGAAATTGTAATTCAGAGTTCTTTATCCATAATACAAATACACAATTTAAAGTACTATGTAGATATATATTCTTTAAGTGAATATTTGAATTGATGCAATAATCCAAGAAAGTGTAATTCGAAGTGCAGAACGTAGCTAGTATCATATACAATTGAGAGGAGCATGTGAACTTATGAATTCATATTTGTCAACACAATGGGAAGGCTCTGCAAAACTTGATTTCATTGTTCGAAATCCCACCTCGGGTATTGCATCGTGCAAAATTGTTCATGGCAAAACCCAGATGCCCTCTTGGGATCTCAGAGTGTTGAGTCACGGTAAATTTCATCTCGCCAGATAATTTCGTCTCGCGAAAAACAGCGCCACACCATCTTTGTTATTCTAGATCACAAGTCAAGACTAAACTAGGTCAAAGCTTCTACGATAGTTTTATTCACTAAATGCAACACATTATACTAGCAGCAATGGTAAATTAAGAATCCGATTGCACAGCAAGCATCCGAACAAGTCAAGAATGCTTTTTATGTTGGTTAATAGGTTGAAGTTTAGCGAGGACCTGTATATTGTCTATTAGCCAAGTTCAAGGAAAATTACGCAGTTTAGCGGTTGAAATTGTTGGTCTTCTTCCTAAATCGATGTTTCAGAACTAAAAATTGTAAAACGATAAAAAAAAATCATCTCAACAAAGTGTGCAATGCTGTCCAAACATATTCATGTTCATGAGAATTGATGACTAGCCGTTTACTCACGTGGAAAAAATCGGAGTCCGGTGGTCCTAAGTAGTAATTGCCACTAGATATTCTCGATAAAAGAACCCGGGTAAAGTACTGCACCTGCATTTTTTTAAATAAAATTAAGCTTTAAAATTACCCTTTTAATTGAAGTATTAATTAATTATTTAATAAATTGATTTATAAGGTGTTACAATGTAGGTAAGCACATACATGGCACTCATTGACAGGATTCCAATAAGCCTGGAGTTTCTCAGCCATCAGCTTCACAGCACAATTTTCTGAGGATAAGAAAGAAAGTGTCAGTTTCAGAAACAGAGACCTGAAACATCTGAACGTCGTCTATACATACTTTCATTGATATTAATAATTAATTAACAGCTCTCAGTGGATTGACATACTCGCATCTGTATTTTTAGTTGGTCGAATCCACCATGGTCCTGTTGGGTTCGACCTTGGAATACTGTTGCGTACAGATATAGCCATAGAATTCAGGTAAGTGTAGAAGTTGAAGTCCATGGCAGCAGTTGCCTCGTTATTTAAGATATTTTGCCATTCATTGTCGACAGTAGATTTCAGGGTCGTCATTGCGTTACATGTCTGAAATTTAAAATGAAACTGACTTTGCAAAGTAATTTATACATAAATATGAATCGTTTAATGACGACTCGTAGAGGCGCCTTAGATCCAAACTGATCTAGATCTAAACCTATTGACCCATCATCAATAGCAACAATCCTACACAAGGCTTGGGATAGATGGAATCCTCCCCAGCCCAAGCATGATTGGATCCACCACTCCCATATGCAGTCAGAGCATTTATGGTTACAACAAAATAGAAAGTGATCCAGGAGACACAGGTCAGGGAATACAGTTTAGAAAATTTAGAATTTGATGGACAGCCAAGCACCTGCGACAGCTCCACATCTATATCAGTTTAGATCTACATCAATTTAGATCTAGATTGATCTAGATGGGTGCCAAGTGTCCAGTTCACCCACACTGAAAAATTGCTTTTTCTGAGTGTTCATTGAATCTTTTATATAAAAGCTGAAGATGGATATACTCTTTGAGTATCGACAAATATCACACAGGAATCCACTTGTAGAAAAAATAACTAGTTTACCGAATCCGGCACTTGATCCAATCTGTCACAAAATCTTCTCTTTGCGCATGCTCTCCCCTTGTCGGTTCTCTGTCCTTGGAAACATGGAATGTTCGCAGGCCCGAAGTAATGCCCTGTACAAGTACAATGTTCACGGATTAACTAATGATCTCAACAAAAGAACCCAAACTCTCATTTTTGCTGACAAGATTGTAATCTGAAAAACTTACCGTTTATTAAGTAATCAGTATCGGAACCAAAGGGATCAAAACTGAAAACTGCATAAAATATGTTGATTATATTATTGCTATGCTTAGTTACTCATTGTTTTACTGAATAGATCTATATAATAACGTGTGATAAGCGTCAAATGTAGTTTTTGACAAAAAGTCAGTGTAGCTAAAAATTTTAGTTGGATATTCTTACCTGGATTACCTACGTGAGCAGAGGGACCACAATCCTGGGATGGTTGCAATGTTACCTTGTTAATTGAATGGATGTTTGTAAATGATTAAAGTCAGACTCTAGTAAGAGATGTTAAGATCTTATGCTCACTGAGTAAGGAAAATGACATACTTTTAAAAATTATGTTCAAAATATCAATTTTACAAACTCTTACCAAATCGTTGTACACTTTGAGTTTCTCTAGAGCCATCATTGTCTTTTCTTTCATCATCTGTAAGTTATAAACGTCGACATTTAACTTCAACAAGGAAGCCTTATGACTTTATGCAGAGCTGTTGATGTTATTGCTTATTTACAACAGATGTACTAATTAATAATAATTTTAGGTAGCAAAAAAGGCAAGTTTAACACATTTTCATTTGAGCTTTTTGTTTAGTTTCTTATTAATCTGAATTGAATTACACTTTTGAATTGAATATTAATTTCTGGTATCTGTAAAAAAGTGCGCATTTGAAATATCTTAACTAATGCACTATTCCTCATAAATATTTTTGTTTTACCCTTGATCTTTCCCTCCTGTCACTGGAGGACGTAGAACCTTCAACGTAACTGTAGACATCACATAAGCGCGCCAAACTGTCACCTGCAAAATATCACATGGCCAGACAAAAGTAAAACTAAAATTGTTTCTGTAAAACTGGAAATGTTTTACAACATCATTTTTACCATGCCTTTTAAATCAAGTTGTATAATTTGAAGCAAAACTGTTTTAGGAAATAGATTTAGATTTTAAAAAAACGAGCGATGGAATGTGATACCTGATAAGATGTCTTTTAATGTTCATTTGATATAATAGTTTACCGATCCGATTGGAATTTGAGAAACAAATATATCACCTTGATTGTTTCCTTGCATTAATCTACCAAGGATTGCATCGCTTTTCTGTACGTTATTCAGTTGCGCATTGTTTGTGATCTGTTCCACAAAAGACCTAATGTTGTTGGTTCTAGTCGAGTACTGCCCAGATTGGCACTGGAATAAATATCAAAGAGTGAAAAATTTCACTTTGGTGACTCATCTTTTGTGCGAGGTTGGTTCATTGCAAGATAGGTTTACACGACTGGAGATTGAATTCATAGGAGATCAGAACTGAACATGGAAAAAATTCAGAAAACTTGGAAAACTAGATCTGAATATACACCCAGAGTAATTAGATCAAGATCTAGATTTATTTATTAAAAATTAGATCAAGATCTAAATTTTGAAAATTAGACCAAGATTTAGATCTAAACCCGGAAAAATTAATTATAGATCTGTATAAACTTAGAAAGATTTACATAAAGATTGATTTAAATCTAAACTTGTAAAAATTAGATCTGAATCCAGATTTACACTTAGAAAAATTAGATCTAGATCTAGATCTACAGTCAGAAAAATTAAATCTAAATCTAGATCTACACCTGAAATGAGGAAAATTAGATCTAGATATACATGTAAACTCAGAAAAAATAGATCTAGATTGATCTAGGATGACCACCAAATTTCCCCTCCACTCTAACTGGAATTTTGAGTTGTTCGAGTTTTGTGATGTTTGGTTCAATCAAATCTCAAATGGATCCAATCACACCTGGCATAAACCTTGGGAGAGGAAAATTACCGAAATTTTGGGGAAAACATTATTTCCATTATTGGTTCCACAAAACAAGCCATTGCTATTGGCCACTGCATTTGCACTGGTGCAGGAAGGGTAAGCAGCAAAAGCCATGGTTAAGCCAGTGCATAAAGGGAGTAAGCTGCACCCTCTGACCCTTTCGTGACATGTTAGTAAAAAAAGAACTAAACCTTTTTGGAGTATTTTTAAATGAAAAAGGAAGTCCTCCTGCGTGAACGCAAGAGGCATACCGACCGCGGCGTAGCAAGTGCTCACTCTGCCGTATGGGGGGGGGGGTGATACACCAGTCCTGGCAGGGGGTACCCTGGCTAGACCTGGCTTGGGTACCCCCTAGCTGGACCTGGCTTAGGTACCCCCCACCCAGCTGGACCTGGCTTGGGTTCCCCCCAGCTGGACCTGGCTCGGGTCCCCCCTAGCTGGACCTGGCTCAGGTACCCCCCTGGCTGGACCTGGCTCAGGTACACCCCCTATCTCAGGTACCCCAGCCCCTCCCTTCAGGTCACCCCCATCTTGGGTACCCCCCTGCTCAGGTCCCCCCCCAGCTGAGGTACCCCGCCACTCGGGTACCCCCCACCTTGGGTACCTTCCCCCCCAACCCCATGGACAGACAGACTCACGCCTGTGAAAACATTACCTTACCGTCGTACTACGTACGCGGTAGGTGAAAAGGAGTGACTTACGTAAATATTTAAGCTGGACATAACGGTTTCCGTTAGGCAAGCATCAACTACAGCTGTACTTCGTCTGCCCCTCGATGGAAGTGCTGAAAGTGAATCAGGTGTTTCTGCAAAATTCTTCTTCGAATTTGACTCTTATGTCATACGACGCGTTTAAAGGATTATTCAAATAGTTTTTCCCGATTTTCTAACATAGCTTCTCTACGTGTTACATGTTAGGTCTACTTTCAGATTAAACAAAAAATTGCACATTGATAATCGTAGTTACATAATGAAATATGACAATTTTGAATAAAATTTGCAAGACTTATGGGACTCCAATAAGAACTATTTTATGTGTTTTGTTATTATTCATATATTATTTCAGTAAATACACGTTCTCTACTTCAGCAATGAATTAGAAACGGATCTATGATTAAGAGGATTAGTCAAATACTTACAGTCCATCATTTCTTTTATAGTTTCATACTGCCTGTTGACTATGGCATTTCCAAGATCAGCAACAACAACTCCAGATAGTTGATTGGCAAGGCCACAGTCCGGATTTTCCTAAGGATAAATTCACCAAGATTGGTTATAATTAAGTTTTTACGATAAGGAGATCTGACAGATCTGTCAGAGATTAAATGCATTTTTTTGAGAATTATCACAATTTAAATTTAACAGTTTGGTATTGTTCAAGATTGGTGACCCCTGGGAGAGTATGCATACTTCATTAAATGAATAACATCTACAATAACAAGGAGTAGAAATCCACTTCTGGATCTGTCAGATCTGACAAAAATGCTTATCGTGAAAAACTAGATTATAACATAATTTTATGGTATAAATGCTAGAAATTGTACATGTCAGCCTCAAAAGCACTTACATATACCAGGTCAAGTTGGTTTTCAGACACATAATTTCGCAACTGAGAGCAGAACATCTAAAATAAAAAACCAGGGAATAACACGAAGTGAAACAATGCGTATGTAAGTGGTACATTGGTACAGTGGTACAGAATATATTAGACACATAAAGACACACATGGGGTTTTTATCAATTGCCGTACGCATCTATAAAATACATATTTCCGAAATATCGATTTTCCCTATTCACCTGGGAACGCATGCGTATTTAACAAAGGAATTCGAAATAGATTTTCTTGATTTCTTGATGTATCTTTCGTAAAGTAGAAGGGATGACCAATGATTAGTAACGACATGAAACTTATCTCACAGGTAGAATAGTTCACATACTTCCATAGAGTCTCTTGCGGATGTCGTTGATTGGTACGTCCGTTGGGAGTAACGGTCTGCTTTCAATCTCATCATGCAAAGAGCAAGTCTGGGATCATCTGAAAACCACAAAACTCATTTTACATGTTTTATGCACCCATTTAAAACATCTACTCCGGATCAAATTCATTCAGACGTTGTGAAGCTTTTTGAAGTCATTCTATTTTACGTAGCAGTCCAGATGTAATTGTAAAATCTCAAGACACAGACATTCAGTTAGTACTATGATTGCAATGGTAAACATACAAAGTGACACATACTATTGTTGGACGTCAATAATTCGTCAAATGTATTCGTCAAATGTCTTTGTCCTGAAATAAAACAAACTCATGACGTCAGTGACTTACGTGTAAAAATACGATCAAATTACATGGTTTTTAGACATTATAGATTTACCAAAGACATTTCCACCAATAACGTTATTTTGCCCAAATATGAAATTGTTTGTGTTGATGTTTCCAAAATTGTTGTTTGAGGCAAATGTGAAATTGTTTGTGTTTATGTTTCCAAAACTGAAAACGTTATTTTCCTCAAATATGAACGTTAGAAGATCCGGTGCATTGGAAAGTGTCGTCAGTTGAGGTGTGTAGGCACTGCACTGAAAAAAAAAGTACGTTCATTTGATTTCAATTATTCAAAAACTTTGTTTTGAGATACAGTTTTCATGGTAAAATGAGAATGAAATGACACTTGGTGTTTTATACATCATTTTTTCAAGAAGATCCCTGTTTTTGTAGCGGCTGAGCAGTACATACGAGGCACCCCAGGAGTGCGTGTAAAATGACCTCGCAAACAGTAAACCTAAATGTGACAATCCTAGGAAATCTGAGGTCAAAGTCCAGGGGGTGAACTTACAGGATACATCAGCCAAGTTTGTCTTTCCTGGTGTAATATAGCGCTGCCATCTCGTTATGCAGATTTGCGAGGCCATAACAATAATAAGAAACCCTTTGCATGGGAGAATTCTCTTGAACAAATAAGTTGATTGTTAAAGCCATCCGACAGGGTTAGTGAAGGTGCTCAATTTAGGACAGTATCTCCATGCTCAGGGTCTTCTGGACATAATTGCGAACCAACTACCTTCTTTGAGACATGTAACAGATCCCATTTATACCAGCTAATTTTTTATACCATTACCCACTACACTCCTTACAGAGTACTACTAAATGAGACTTCTAACTCAGCAGCGACTGTCTAACTATATTCAGAACAATATTAATGCTTTAGAGAGCAAATCTGTAGCCTCAGACACGTGGTCACAGATACCGAATACTGGGACACAAATGTTTTGTGGTATTTTTAGAAAAGACCTCCAGGGTGATGGTTCCTCTGAACGATGGCTTTAATCAGGTCCGAAAGGCTTTATACTTCCCCAATTTCCGTACTAATTAGTTTAAGAGATAGTGTGACATATATATGTACTCACTGAGGCAGAATTCGTGTCGTATCTGTCGTGCAGGCCTTTGCAGGCTCCGTCCATCTTCCTCTGGTATGACACAATTTGTTCATTGGTTGGCGCAGGTACAGAAATATCTGGAGAATTCACAATTAATATCTAAATACAATCACATAACTTTTGGGTTTTCATTTGATCACACGTAGATGAAGCAAATGTACCTGATGCATATGGAGGATAACCGATGGCGTCATAATTTCCGTTTTCAATGTAGTTCATCGTCTGTTGAGCCTCAGGTGTCGCTGCACGAGCGTCGCTCTGTAACACAATATATTAGTGCTTGGCAAATTTAGTAAAACGATGTTTTCTATCTCCATTTCTTACTTTTATAGTTGTTTGCTACTTTATCGTTTAGGAATAAGCTCGGCTGTCGGAGTTAATCTTGTAGTTTTAATAGATGAGTGTCGGGTAATTATATCTCACATCAGGAGGCAACCAAACACTCAAAAAATGAAACAACAAACAAGTCTTGGCAACTCATCTATCAAATGGATGCCAGATACCCCTTTTGGTAAATTATGATTAATCAATAATGAAAATTGGCAGATATAGTTAAAACTTGTAACACTTCAATGCTTCACTTAGTGAATTATGATTCATTAAAATGGAAATTGGCAGATTAATTTACACTTGCAACACTCTGATACTCCTTTTGGTAAATTTTGATTAATCAAAATTGAAAATTCAGACACAGTCAACACTCAGATTACCCTGATACTGATTTTTGGTACATTATGATTAACCAAAAATTAAAATGGCAGATAAATTAGCACTTACAACATCCTGATACCCTTCTGGTACATCATGATTTATTGAAATTTAAACATTAGCCAACCACCCCTACCTCTTGATCCTACCACACCTCGACCCTACCGACCTAGACCCACCACCCTTTGACCCTATCACCCGTAGACCTCCCTAGCCCTTGATTCCCACCTCCCTGCCACTCCCACATCCGTAAGATTTAAAGCAGGTACGGAGAAATGTCCAGTGCTAAGACGTTGTTATGGTAAAAACAGAAATTACACAGCGCGTTTGCATTCTTTAAAGGTTCACAATACACACGCTAAGTGAACAGCACCAATCGACTTTTTCCTAATGAAATTCTGTAGAATTCTACAGAATTTAAAATAAAAATTTGAACGAAATATTCACCCATTTTTGTAGTTCTTTCACCGCATCTATGAAGGAGGAAAGAGCCCAGTTCCAACGGTTGCATTCTGCAGGTGCATACCGATCATTACACCCTCTCGCAGGCCATGGACCTGACGGAGATCTTTGCTGTTCATAGTAGACCAGACACAGATACTTTCGAGCATTATAATTCTCTAAAATTAGAAATAATTGCGACTTTTCTGCCAAATTGCAATTCATTGTATCAAATGCCAGAACATAAAAACAATTTTTGTTTTAAATAATTGGATACCGATTGCCGCATCTTTAAGCTGGGTCTTCTCGCTGTCTATGTTGTTGTTACGGTCAGGTACTATCCACCATTGGGCTGTTTGTTGTTGTCGTTCCATAGTTTGTTGCTCTTGAGGTGTCACTACATTGTTACAGCTAAGCAACGTTGGCTACAACATTAGATAATTGTATATATTATTTTTCTGCGCAGTAACAAGGATTTTCATTGGTCCAGCGACCATTAATAAAACCGTATATTACTGAGCCCATCTGTTAATATTTGAGAGTTTATTAACTGGATCTACTCCATCTGGTTTGTTGATAATTTGCTCAACCATGAGCAGCTTGGATTTAGATCACATGACCCTCTTTTATCCCCACCATTCCTATAGGGGGGTCTTAGTAATGAGCAATGCCTCAGCATTCCAAATGTGGTTTAAAAATAATATAACAGATATTTCCAGTTCTGCTCGGCTAAAGCCTCAGGTAATATAAAAATGAACACCCTTTGGGTCTAATAAAACTGTGTATTAACGAGCAGAACTGGAAATATTTGCCATTGATACTTAACAGTACACCATATGAAACTGGATCATAGTTTTTGACTAATTGTGCTTACACTGAAGATTTTTATGAATGAACATCAACCCAATCATAGCAGGTCTCCATCTCTTTGATACAAATGTACAAGGAGTATAATATAAATACACTGTTCTTTTTAACTGACCGCCATTCTTTGACGCATCCACAAGAAAGGGTTTATACGTTTATGTCTGGCAAGTCCTGATACTTTTTCATTTTTCAGAGACTTCAATTCATGATACAGCGATTTAACATTTGCAAATAAAAGCAGGTTATTTTTACGAATTAAACTACTTACAACATCTCCTTGCTCTAAATATGCGGGGAAACAATTATTCCATATTTTATTATTTTCCAAGGCTGAAATGAGAACATTAATTGTGCTAAAATTATTGACATTTAGTTCTGGGTTCACTAACTGTTTAAATTTAAAGTCTGCTCTTTCAACGAAACTGAAGCCGCCACTTTATGAGTACTTACTTCTTCTAAAAGTCATATCGTTCTCAATGTAATTTGCTGGATTATTCAGGAAATTATCAAATTCAGTTTTCAGTACACCAGTAAATGACTGGTCAATTGCATCGCATCTAACATTCTGAAAAATAGCGTCACCAAAAATTTAAAAATTGGGCCAAAATAACAATTATGATACCAAAAAATCAATGGAGATATATACATATTTCTAATTAAAGTTTAATCACCTCTTGAAAATTGTGCACAATTTTTCCTTCAATGGAAAGAGCTTTCTGTAGTAAATAATAAAAGAAATTAGTCTGGACTAAACCCCTGGAATGAACCTAACAATGCTTAGATCAAGGTGCCAGAATATTTTTCTTGACTCTGAACCAATTGTCAAAATGACATTGTATTTTTGCAAAGACACTGAAACAAGGAATCAAAGGATTAATTCAATACCATGTGGTTTCCAATCCTACAGTAGGCCAACTTGATTGTGTCCACATTACCTAGGAAGACAAAACCACAACCAAGATAACAGTAAATCATCTCAATTTCACAATCACGAGAACTATACGTGGTAAATTTCCAACCGAATAAAAATAGGTCGAGTTTAATTTCCAACTTACAAGTTCCAATAGGACGGGGTGTATTACAGTCAACCTGTGTCAGTTGATCGCACCATGATGGCACCTGAAATTTAGCAACATTTAATCTCAAAAAGGTTTCAAACCTTTTGGAATGAATAACCAGCTATACAACTTGTAAAAGAAAAAAATCTTGGTTGATTTGGCAAAAAACTATCTGAAAGGTAAACAAGTTTCCATTGCAGATGGCACTAGTAAAACAAATTGCAAAACAAGTATTTTGTGCGTATCCTTCAGTTTGTTTGCACGACATATTCTTTGCTTTTGTAAATAGTTTCTGTCTCGTTCAGCACAATTTAATCGTTCAAATAAATATGGTGTGCAAAATAATATTGTAAGCCTACCTGTTGTCGCTGTCTCATCCGCCGTTCAAAACATATGTTTGTTTCACTTTGAGATTTCAGTGTAGCGTAAGGCATAGTCGCTTGATCTGATAAACCAACACAAAAAAAGTATTGATATTTCACAAATAAAAACACAACATCAAATTCCAGTTGAGAATTTATCAATTTTAACCCAAAACTTTAAATAAAAAGATGGTGAAACTGCAAGGTAATACGGCATACGATTACCTTAAGAAGGGTATTAATAATACACGAGAGGGAAACCACATTTTCCCTTAACATAAGGCTATAAATATAACAAAGCCATAACTGCTGACAGCTCACTGCTAAACAGCCCACCATTACATAATAACCAATAGGACAGCTTCACAGGGGGTATATAACCTATGCACGAGCCCCGCATTAGGGTTCCCACCTAAAACCTTGACAGCTAACACACAACCTAGCTTAAGCAGTGGAGTCCCATTACCGGAGTGCCAACTGCACAAATACCACTGTTACTTACTTTATTTTACCACTGAGTACAGAGAGAGAAGACTTATTAGTTGAAGGACCGAGCTAATAAGACAACAAAACAGTTCTAAAGTTAATGGAAACGTGTTGATTGGTCTACTATTAACAAAGTGAATAAAGTCTTCAAAAACATACGAAAGTAGGGACAGACTTCTTGGGCTTTGGTCCTGAAGAATGAAAGGTTATTGTTTTCAAACTCAGACATTTGCTGGTTGACAACATTTTGTATGTTGAAGTCCTGACAATTGACCTCAATGAAGTTTCCCTGTAAATAAATTTTAGGTAATTATTGGGTGTCATTGTTTGAGGGAATCAATATTAAAGCATAAATTACCTGTGAACAGTAATGCATCACATTGCTTACCTGAGAAAAGGAACGGAAGCGGAATCCACTACCGCATTGTACCTGTGCAAAATAGACAACAAACACCCTGTTCTTAGCAAAAGAGAATTACCCATTTTAAAGAAGCAAAAGTTTAAACATATATCAATTTTATTCATGCCCTGAATAAACTTTAGAAACTAAAATTGTACTGTGTGAAATAAACACAGACAATACGTAAGAATATATGTGCTGTAATCCGTTATCCTGGGCTATAATTTACTTTCTTGAGGAAATAAGACAAAACTCACCAATATCAGTATCAGCAATGAATGCAGTTTGTCCATCATGGTAGCCAAGCCTGCGCCACTGGGGATGACACTGATGTTGAGCGCGCTCTACTTGTCCTTAAATATAACAAGAACTCAGAAACCTGGACATCAGCCAACACCTTAATCGTGCAGATATTCTCCCAAAAATAGTACAGTACGGCAAAAACTTGACTGTCATGTTTCGTTTTTTGTTATAGATCTACATTCTATTTCAGAAAGCGTGACGTAAAATCGAGAGTAAGTTCAAGGAAATGGAGTGGTTTTGCTTTGTAGGTTTGATGAATTCATCAAATTTGATGAATTTATTATCGAATTGCTGGTAGGTGCATGGTATTTATATTTTTTGTGTGTCTTTATTTGTGTTCTTATGCCTATTTACAATTTATCAACATGTATCCAATGATTTCAATGCACATTTTTATTGAATTAGATAAATCGATGAATTTAGCACCACATTTTGAAAAGGGAAACCTCGAATGCAAGACATTGTTCCAACTTGCTACAGAAGCGACCATCGTGACACTGGAAATGAACGTAAAACGCGGCATCGCAATTGACAAATCTATTCATTTAACCTCAACATAAAATATTGTAGAAATTATTGTCATTGTTTAAAATTGGCTGAAAACAACATTTCAAGCTTGTATGTTGAAACACCAACACACGGAAACAAATTTAGGCTATTAATATTTCTTAAAAAACCTTCAATATTTTATGACACTCCACATGTAGATACATATAGAAGTTATGTGTGTGAAATACTGTACAACCTAAATGAAGATTCAGGGGATTATTGTTGTTCGAAAATTGGCTGTGTAATGTCATGTGCACATGTCACTCAGTGTTGGCAAGTATGGCATTCCTTGAAGTATTCACTTTTCTCATGAAAAAGAAAAAAACCGTCAACGTGTTGTAACGAAAGGTCATTTTTACTGAGATGTCAACACTTCGAGGTAGTAACAAACAAATGTATGTCTAAATAAAGTTGACACGACCAACTTCAAATACACGAATACGTGACCAGATTCCCAGGTGCATCATGCATTCGTAGAAATGTTTACATTATCATGCGGAAAGTATTAAATGTTTCGAAAACATAATGATTCTGATACATTAGCTTTATATCAAGGATTGAAGAATTTTACTTTGGTGACTCGTTAAACCTTATGCAAGATGAAATTGAATCGACCCTACATCAGATCGAGCTGAACATTGGAAAAATAGAACCTTTTGCGGTGATCTTTGATCAACTATCATGCTGTCAGCCATCTTGGATGTTAATCATAACCAAAAATCACACATGACTGAGCCATGGCAGACATTTCTATTGTGTTTGTTAATGAGTAAAGCTGACAACATCTTGAAGTTGAAGATTGACTCAAATTTAGTAGCATTTGGTTTTTAATGCAAGTCTCAATGTTGACTCTGTGGGTGATGACAGCCCCTTTTTGTGAATTGTGGTAATGAATGACATCCAAGGTGGCTGACAACATGTTAAAGTTGAAGATTTACCCAAACTTAGTAGTCTTAATGTAGACTCTGTGAGTGATAGGATTTATTTTTGTGATTTCTGGTAATGTCTACAATCCAAAATGGCTGACAAGATGATAGCTGATTAAAGATGGCCACCAAAGGTCTGCAGAGAAACTAGAATTTTGAGTTTTTTGAGAGAGAATATTGGGCCACTATGGCAGAGTAATTACGTAATCACCCCCATTCAGGGTGATTACGTAATCACTCCTCCATAGTTGGCCCTTTAACCTTTGTGGTTATTATTAATAATAGATGATACACTTGAGATCAAAGGATTAATCTCCTCCAATTTTTGCTTCATTAAGTTTTAATAATAGATCATACACTTGAGAACAAAGGAATAATCTCCTCCAATTTTTAATTTATTCCTCCATAGTGGCCCAAGAATTATAATTTATTCCTCCATAGTGGCCCAAGAATTTTAATTTATTCC
>JBCAUG010539628.1:0-14828 GCA_038406175.1 Haplosyllis leylae | reverse complement strand
TGAAAAGCCTAATTCAGACACAGTGTTCAAATATTATGCGTGGTATTAGGTTCCAAAATTTCAGGAGATTTAAGGTCTTTTAAAATAAAAGCAAATGAAAGCAAACTTGAAAGTGACAGCTGGGGACAAAGTAACTTTGCTTGGAGAATGCACTGGAAGAAAATTGTTCTGAATTATTCTTAGCAACATTTTTATGCTTTTGAAACATATTTCGCTTTTGAGTTTTCTTTTTCTTAGTAGAAATGGGGAAATAACATCTTTGGAGAATATTATTAATTTGATGAACTGAACGAAGAGGATATCTTCAATTATTGTGATGTTGTATGCTTTTGTGTGAAATGCTATAAATGTGAGGATTCCATGCGGATTCCGCATGGAATATCATATGTTTGGTCAAGAAATGTTAACATCATCTGTGTTGAACAGCTAAAGAAAATTTAAAGAAAAGTAATAATACATATTTTACCTATAACTAATATCCGGACAGGACCTTTTCCTTCAAGCTTTGGATTACTCAACAGCTTGGTAATGTCAGGTAAGTTCACGTTAGTTACTTTGTGAGTTTTCCTGTCGATTTCCACCCATCGTAATTTTGTGAATATCATCTTCAGAGGGATACTTCTCGGTGTCTCAATCCAGATTTTGCTTTTGGCTGTGCTGAACGGTTCTTCTTTCAGAGATTCTTTGGTCCATTCTTGCAGCTGCCTTATTCCTACCAAATAAAAGAAAGCTTGTGAATCAGATAAAATACGCATATTGAGAGAATGAAGCACTGCTTTAAGGTCTGCACACACCAAGCGTCAGCGGCAGTGCTAGCGTCAAAATATTGAATGGGTTTTTGCTGACGCTTGGTGTGTATGACACAAGTAAAATTCAACAGAATCCTCGCTGCCGCTGACGCTTGGTGTGGGAAGACCCTTAGGGGTCTTCAAAGAAACTGGGCATAGCTAGATGAAACTCCAGAGACAGATGAACCATCAAGACAAAGTGGTCCACTTTTGGTTTAATAAAAAGCAGGCATATACTTAAATTAAAGCAACATCCACTCTGTGGTCATCAAGCTTTGATGGATTATTTTCTGAGATGCATGTATTTGTATCATTTCAATTGGTTGGGAGAAAATGTCAATTTGTGTGCTCATTGAACTACTTACTGGATTTAGAAATGATTCCAGGGTTTAAATCTTCTACTGGCATCACCATTTTGCATTTGTGCAAAGCTTCCTGCAAATTAACGTAAGCCTCGCATCTGTTTTTCTGTTGGCGCAGCCAGGTGAGAAGAACGTCGTGAGCTGCGGACTTAATGTCATGTGGTTTATTGGCTATGGATTGTTCAATTCCCGTATGATCCATTAGTAATCCTCTGTAAGCAAGAGTTCTTAATTCTCCAACGTTGATGATACTGCCAGACAGTTGGACCAAGTGTAAGTCAGTTAACATTTCTGTCCTTTCTGTTTCAATTTCAGTGGGTTTCACAAACTGGTGAAGTTCGCCGGCCAACGTTTGCATACCACATTCTTGTAATGCAGTTTTCAGGTTGTTAAAGGCTTGTCGACCGTCTCTCTGTTTCTTCAACCATACTAGTAATATTGCATTTCCAGCAGCTTGAAAATCTTCTCCTTTGTCAGTGATCGTTGATTCTATGTCAGAACTGTCTAATGTTAGGCCTCGATATGCCAAAGTTCTTAAATCTCCAATGCTTCTTAAATTTTGTGAAAGTCTTTTAATGCCAAACTCATTTAAAACTGGATCTTGATTAGTCTCTTTCTTTCTTGTTTCTTCCCACTGCAAAAGTTCCTCTGCTAACATTTGAAGTTGTGACTCTTGCAGTGCTGCGCGCATTTCACTGAAGGCATTTTCTCTCGTCTCCTGTTGTTTCGACCAAGTTTGAAGAATATTGTACGCGGCTGATTGTACATCGTTAGGATTATTGGTAATTGACGTTTCGATTTCTTGATGTTCGAGTTTCAGTCCTCTGTATGCGAGACTTCTCAGGTTTCCGTAGGTTGTTAATCTTTGTGAAAGCCGAACAAGATGGCCGTCTGTCAAGACTCCTTTCACAGTCTTATCCTCCATTTCTTTTTACAACTTCCATAAACTGAAGTTAAATATTCAGTAAAGATTCGTGATAATATTTACAAAAAACTTGTGAAGCATGAAAGAATAAGAGATTTGAACAGATCTGTAATTTTTACATTACAGAAATATTTTTCATAAACTTTCCAACTCTTGATTGACCATTCGGGGATGACAAAATGATAAAATGAGCAAGAATTACACCATGTTCTCGATGTGTCATATAGCTTTATCACGGAACATGAATACATTTTCGTCAGACCTATCAAGTGAATTTAAAATTGGTTTTATAAAATTACAATTACCAATTAAAGGTATTTAATCAAGACCAATACGCTGCGCTTACCTAAAAGTATGGACGCGACCTACAAACTAAAGTGGTACAGGAAAGTACCGAATTGTTATTTTACCTGTCAAATTGACCTTGGCCTCATCCAATCTCCAATCTTTTTGTGTTCACTCTTTTTAAGTCTGTGATATATCGGCTGACATATACGAGAGGCACATGTCAATTGAAAGACGACTACTGGTGTTCCATAAAAAATTCTTTCATTTGTTTTGGCAAGAAAGGGCCATTACACGTACGCTTTAGGAGCTATATCAAGATGGTGCAATGGCCATTGTCACACCAATGTATTAACGTGGCATGATCTAGATCTATCAAAATTTATAAGTTGGAAATTACATACAAAATTTCTGGTTACGTGTACAGATAATACGCTTAAGTCTGAGGAACTTCGTGAAAACTGTACTGTGATAATATCGCTTAATGGTAAACACAACATAGCATTGAAATTTCTATTATTTTTCTTTCATCCGATTCCCAAAACGCTCAAGTTTTATGTGTTACATTTACTGTTGAGTTTTATTGTGGTTAAATGCTCTTCAAGATATATAACAGGTTGAACGCACGAATGTGAAACCTTAAGTGTTGCTATTTTGGAGGATATAAGACTTTTTTGTGGGGCAATTAGCACCACTGGGTTACAAGGCCAGGGTGTATCTCTTCGCTGCGGTCCTGGTTGCTAACACGCAACAATAAATGAGCACAAGATACTTTCTTTCAAAGAAAAATCATAGCATCATCTGCCTTTGTCCCAACACAGTGGAGGCTTTAATATCTTAATATATTGACTTCTCAGTAGTAACTGTCTTTACTCTCCATGAAGTGGATTTTAGATCCTTGGCAAAGAGCTTCGATCTTGTTATGAAACTCGTCTGAAAACCCGTTTTCGTTCAGGTAGAGAAGCATCTCTTTTTTTCTTGCCACAAAAGTTCGCACCAAAGTTTCCACGTAAGGTTCGATCACACACAGTTGGTTTCTCTGCAGATAGAGCCATATTAACTCCGGAAGTTTGTCAGATTTGACAGCTTCAGTCAAATACGTTAAATCATTTGCACCAAGTTTTGTGTTCTCTAATTTAAAATGCACGAGGGAATTGAACCCGTAATGGTCGGTTCCCCCGAGCAGAATCTTCATACAGTCTGTAAGAGTATTATCAGCAAGATTCAAATCTTTTAATTCCGGTATTCTACCTTCATGAACAGCTTCTGATAAACTGTGAACATCTTCTTTGCCCAGTTGTGTCTTGTCTAACCAGAGAATTTCTAACGATGGGTATTCAACTGTCACCAAAGATTCAATCAAGCCCGTCAAGATATTGTCTGAAAGTTCCAACTGTTTGAGTGCTGGAAGTTTACCATTACGTGTTGCCGCTGCAATGACTTCGACATCAGCTGCACAAATTCCTGTTGCCGACAAATGAAGAAACGTTAAAGATGGAAATCCGTATTGATTTGAGTTACCAACTAAGTTTACAACCGTGCCCGTCAACATATTCCCGTTCAGTTGAAGCACCTCCAAATGTTGGCAATTAGCAAGACCTGACATAATCCCTTTGGCCGCTGACTCTTTAGCGTTGCAGATAGTAGCCATTCGGAGTAAAGGCATGCCAGAGATTGCTTCACCAAGTTCTTCGGGTATTTCCTTCACAGAAGAGAGGTCAACCTCTATCATTTTGTCGCAGCCGTGTAGTTGACTCAGAATGTAGTTAGAAGAAGCGGGGTACAAATCGCAATTTTCCAATCGTAATGCTCGGATATTTTTGCTTAGTACAACGTAATTCGTGATAAGTTGATTAATTTCGTCTGCCCTGTTTTCCGCATCTGCGAGGTTCTCATCCTTCAACTTGCTATTACGCATCTCTAACATTCGTGCGATGTATTCTTCTTTGGTAATTGCGTGCTGAATGCAGAGCCAAGTGATTAGGACCTGTTGGTGTTTGCTGATCTTCTTTATGAGCTTCAACACATCGTGGAACTGATCATTGCCGACTACTTCTATCGTGCATTCTGCTGGAATTGATGGACTTTTGCGATCTATGTGTAATTTAGCGCCTTGAACTATTCCGGAAAGGTCTCTGAACACGTAACTCCTACTCGGAACGACCACTCCTTTCTTGTCCCCGATTAAGTTTATGAATCTGTTATGCAGTGGATCACTGATATTCTTATCGGGCACTTCTTGCCACAGTGAATCGAGGAATCCGGCCAGTCCTTCATCGATGTTTTCACTCTCTATTAATTCCTTCTGAACAATGTCGTAGACGATTTCCAAGACATTCTGGCTTTCTGTTGTTAACCCACAGGCAAACCGGATAACTTCTCTGTGTCTCAGAATTGCATGCCAATTCGGAAACAAATCTTTTAACTTGTCCTGAAATAAAATTTAGAGTTTAACTTTCATCAGGAGACTGACTTTATTAATTTTACACATTAAAACAGCAAAAAGCCAGTGGGCCCCTGCTGCAGAATGGCACAGCTTAAGTTTTAGATCCCTAAATCAATTCACTAATGGAAAGTCATCAGTTCTATCGTCAAGAATTTTGTGTCCACTTTCTAATCAATATTTCTGAATCTGTAGTACCGTACCTTTGGCATTCTTGCCACACACCTGGACGCTGTGAATTCTAGAAGCATCAAGTGATGAAAGGTGTATACTTGTGTTTGTTCCTCTTCTAGTGGGTCCGATTCCGTCCCCATCAACAAACCAAGTTCAAAAGCCTCCGGTCCAACAGCTTCCAAGATTTCATTCTGGGATATAAAATGGGAATAATTTATACTTTAAAGGGTGTGCAATTACTTAAATTTCGCAATCTATGAAAGACAGAGACAAAAGAAATTTGTACCTTATGGAAGAGTTGTGTCGCATCTTCCTCCAGTAATTTGTGGAGTACAAATTCGCTGAATTTTATTAAGGCGTTCTCTATTGCTTTCACCCTGGTTTGTCCAGTTTTTCGTATTTCTTCCCAATCTGGACATCTTTCCACAATGGCTGACATAATTCCAGTTCTTGTTTGGGGAAGCGAGACCTTACGCAAGTACAAAACACAGATCATGTGAAGGAGGATAGGAATGCAGAGGATCCCAAAGTCATAAAAATCATCAAACGTACTGTCATCGTATGTTTCGGAATCAGTGTTACTTTCGCCCTCAATGTTATTGTCGCTGTCATTGTCATCATCACTCTCACTGTCACTATCCAGCATCACACTGGTGATAATTCTGCTTTTCTTGGCAATGATCATCAAGTCTGTTTGCTTTTCCGCGCTACCGAGACACTTCGTCATGTACTCCCTAACTCCTTCACTGTCGAAACCCTTTATCTCAGCTTCAGCATTCATGTATTCCCTGAGAGGAATTAGCTGCTTTGTTTCTCTAGATGTCAGTATGATCCAGCAGTCTGCCAAACTATCTTTGGTTATTGCACTGTCAATGTATTGGTTAGTACCCGGTGTGTATTCATCGTGTCCATCAAACAAGAGTAGCACCTTGTATTCACCATTGCTTTCCAGAATGCTCTTGATTTCACCTGGAGTTACCCGCCTACTCTTAAGACCTTTATGTTGTCTCACTATTATATTCTCAATACTTTCATTATTTCTAACATTTTTCAATGCAATATGGAATATGATAACAAACTGTCTTAATTTGTCTGTTGTGTTATCAGCCCAACATAATGCCAAGTGCTTCATTGCAGTAGATTTTCCGATTCCACCTTGACCTAGATGCATACAAAACAATAAAAGTAATTAAAAACAATAAAATCAAAAATTGCGCTGTCCGCTTGATAAAAAATGTTCTCAAGTCATTTGATCACTCCTTAATAATATTAACTTGTCAGGGTTTCTTAATTCAAGTTTCTTTTTATTGTCCATCTTTTGTGTAATATACTCAAATATCATCAACTATCTGGTATCCCATCAACTATCTGGTATCCCATTAACTATCTGGTATCCCATCCATGTCAGGTACCCCATCCTTGTCTGGTACCCCATTACTATCTGGTACCCTACCCATGTATGGTACCCCATCCAAGATAGGGGTATCCTCTGGGTAGGACCTCTGGCCCCACATCTGGCCCCTGCTCCTGTCTGGCCCCACCCTTGGTCCCCCAATCTGGCAATCACTCCCATCCCATCTGACCCCACCTCAGTCTTCCACTCTCACCTTGCCCCAGCCTCCTAATCTGCCCCCTGCTTCCATCTGACCTGACCCTCCCAGCCCCCAATCTGGCCCCAGCTCCAATCTGGCCCCCAATCTGGCTCCCACCCCTACCCCTAATCTGGCCCCTGCTCCAATCTGGCCAGACCCACCCCCTAGTTCAGATGTTTGTTTTGATGTTCATTTCAATTTCACCTCAAGTAGGTTCAATCTCACCTGGCATGCTCCCCTCCATGCAAAAATAATATGCTTTACCATGCATGGAAAAATATCCCAAAATAATAATGAAGCAACCCCATTTCCATCAATAAGGTACCTTAATGAGTCACCAAATATGCTCCAAACTTTAAATTAGCCCATTATCACCCATTCCCAGTAATGGCTGCCATCCAAAATGGCCAACAAAATTAGCTGATTAGGCATGGTCAATAAAGGTCCCCTCCACCTGAAATGAAATTTTGAGTTTTCCAAGTTTTTCTTGCTTTCTGAGGTTCATTTCATTCTCACCTTGTGTGGGTTCAATCTCACCTTGCGTGCACCATGCAAAAATAATATCTTTCACCACATGTCCAAAAAATTCACAAAAAAATCGTGCAGCAACCCCATTTCAATAAATAAGGTACCTCTACGAGTTACCAAAAAGGAGACAACGAAATCCAGAACATCAAAACCTCTTTCACGTTGAAGATCAGTTGAAATGATCGACGATTCACGTCGATAGTAACACTTAGGACCAAATTTAGACCACAATCTTCAGTGACTTTTAAAAGAGTCAAGGACAAAACCCCAAGATGATTGCAAATAGATGTATGCCAGACAGATTGACTATTTTACATCTCCAGTAAATGCCTTTAAATTGCACACTTTTATCAGATGTAAAATTGTAGGAATTAAATGACGAGAAGAGGTGATTTGGCAGCCATCCTTAAAAAGATCTGGGCAAATTAGGCAAATGGGGTTTGATGGCTTGGAATAAATTGTAATAGCGGTTTCCACGTAAAAGAACCCCCGAGCATGTTTTTTCAGTAACACCTTTCAAAAGGTTCACTGTCTTGGGGAGAAATTTAGCTGGTCCCAAGAATATCAAAATAAACATTTTAATTCCATATTTTTAATTAAGTAGGGACTTGAATTTACGGCCATTTTCCAACTGGCTGGAATTAAAACCAAAACAAATGCTAAATGCGTACTGTAATATATTTCTGACATCAGTTGCTGAGAAAAGAAATGTTTTGCAGTTATGATGTCCATTTTAGTGACGCAAGTCTGTTGAGATTTAACTCAAGAACAAATTCGCAAAACTTGGGATGTGTCAAAGAAATCAAAGAGTATCAGATGTTGAGAGTCCTTTCTGTCAGTCGAGTGCAGATACATTCATTCACAGAAAATGAGTTGGAATCTAAATTAGGAAACAAATCAATGGAACTTCTGTAAGTTCAAATCAAATCAGTATTCATTGAAATGCTCTCCAGGATTACCTGTACAAATTTGCTGCCAATAATTGCTTGCTCTTAAATGTTGTTTTGAAACATTAAACGCCCATTTGTAAGTAAAAACAAGTGTGAAATGATTTAAACTCACAAATCAGATCATAAAGGCCAATTAAATTCATTGCCGTGCACCTATGTCTGATCACAGTTTAGTAAGGATAGTAACATTTAGATCCTTATTTGAGAAAGATATATTCAAAATGCTGCTACTTAATAATATCTTTTATTAATGAAGAAGAAGACTGCAGTATCTATAGGGAATTTCTTTCCAGTGGTTCCGTCTGGAACATTCAGTTAGAAAACGTTATGTAAGCATTTATCCCAAGTGTAGTTTGAAGATATCCTTATTTGTGCAACGTTAATTGCAAGATTAGCCAAGTTTTTAAAAATAGATCTACATTATTCGGAATAAAATATTTCGTATCGAGCCATGAATTCATTGCTGCATTAATTCAGAATTCTCATCCATTGATCTTGGCAATTTCTTACAAACGATCTTGTGACTCAACAAACACTGGGAGTACCGCCTTTAGCTTACTGACCCACTATCAGCACTTCTCTTAATCGGGTTGTGTATCCACCCGACAAAACCTATTTCATAAGAATACCGTTCTCTACAATAATAACCACCCATGTTATTCTGGGGATAAGTATTTTGTGATTGAATTGTAATCCGAATGGTCTTTTGTTTCATCCATTTGAGACAGCCCAGCAGATCTAAATATAGAAAGTCTTTCTTTGATACCCGCCATCACCCCCACCCCCACCCAAAAGAAGTGGGGGAGACCTGGCCAGTACATGCTGATATCAGGCTGCAATATCTTGTAAATTATTCTCGTGCAGACATTCTGTGATGGAAACGAAATTTTGCCATCTAATAAACCCAATGTCGAAAATCTGGTCATTACTGAAAAGGATGTGAAAAGCAGTCAGTACGCAAGGTACGGTACTCCGTATGTTACAGTCATCCAGACAGACCATGGGACCTTTGATATTACACTTAAATTCATGAAGATTACACTTCATGTTCTTCGACCCCATCTTTAACTCGGCTCTTTTACTGTAATGAAGGATGATGACTCCGTTTACATTGACGAGCTTACTGTACCTTCATCTGGCGTTATGGTTTGGGCAGCCTTTTGATTCTGCCAAAATTGATTATTCCCAAATATTGGCCACACTCTGTCTTGCTGCAATATATCGTACATCTTGAGGCTAAAATCCGAAAAAAAATTGTCCCTTAAAAGTTTAAACCCGACACTGTCGAAAATAAATGTATTCTTTTGCCAGATTTTTTGTCAAACATCTTTACTTTATTCCAAAAATAAAAAAGATCTGTAGGACTATATATCTAGTAATTGTTGCGGTTGTGAAAAGCACAGATTCTCTGTTATTTTCCAAATAAAAATGTACATGAAATGAAAAGGGAAGCTGTATGTTACGTTCATAAGTGAATATATGTGGTAAGATACATATGTCGCGGGATTTCACCGGGGTTGGCGTGATGTTAAACTCCCAGTCACTCCCAGTACTTGGCACTGTCACTAAGTATAACTCTGACTATTACAACTTTAGGGATGGGCACTAGCTCTGGTCCAATGCTTGTCCTGTTTAATCATGTACCACCAATGAGCACATGCACTTAGGAATTTTACAGACTTAGACTTAACTATTTAGATTAAGGATCTGGTCGGCAGATCCAGCATGGCTGGTGTGACAGAGTAAAATTACTTTATCATTAAGAATGTAGAGTGTCCCAGCAAGGAGCCAGAGTCCAGTGTACCAGTTCAACGGTCTAAGTCCCTTTGTATAGAACAGAGGTGGTAGGTCTTTTGGAAGAGTCTTCCTGAACTGTAATTGATCCAATCCATACTCAAGTGGTGGGTCTCCTTAATCTGGGAGTACTCATCGTTTAAGCTGACTGCACGACATGAGGAAGGAGTTGAGGGGCAATTACTATGGCCAAAGTCGGAGGTGGAGACTTAAACCAGTTTACCGTGACACATAAATAAGACACAAAATAAATTAATCCTTGATTTCATGACAGTAAAACATTAGGGAGGCCAAATAAAAGTATCACCACCACTTGTTGCATTCCACCGATAATTTGCTGACAAAATATCACTGTGTCGTGTACTTTGCGTTTATGCAATTTTCTCTACATTCTTTAATGTTAGTCACCTTGTTTCTGCATCAGTTCTGTCTCATTTGATTCCGAAAGAAATTTCTTTGTTTGGTCTAAGAAGATGTCGCTGGCGGTGCGTGAAAGTAACACAATCGTTCTTTCTCAAAAGTTTTCAGATATTGTTGACATTACCAAAATTACACAAGATATTATGGTTTGCACTTTTTTCAACAGTTTGATAACGCATGTTTCAATCAAGTACAGCAAAATATTACAGTTTAAACATTTCAAAATGACAAACGTTTCCTTTGCTACAGAAAAAGTAATTAATAAGGCGCAACTGGCAGCAACTTCGAGAAGTAAATAGTCGATAGAACTCCTGACAAACTAAAATCGAATTAGTATTCATTGAAATGTTCCATCACATTACCTTACTGAGTATTTTCAGAATAATTTACAAGAATATTGCCTTCTTTTTCTTGATTTCAAGATGTAATGTATCTAAGATCTTGTTAAAGGTGTGGAGAACATAAGAAAATACAAACCTGAAACGAGACTTTTTTAATTTGCTTGTCACTGAAAAAAGTTCTGTCCAGCTGACACATAAAGAATCTTATATTGTAAAACTGATTCTAATTAAAACGAAAATAAAGTAGAACATTTTCACTTTTTCAAATTATAGGCACGTCACATAATATTAGTAATGGAGTGTGAATAGAGTTCATTGAAAGATGATGACATTTTAAAATATACTGCACAAAATATTCATCCATACAACCTTTTTACTTCACAGTCCTTCAACCTCACATCACTAATATAGACGGACAAATAATGGTTTACAATTCTCCAAAGTCACATAAATGGCACATACGAGCTGTTAAATTACACTTAAACATATGGAAATTGACCATGGCTCTGTCCAGACCGGAATCCCTGAGCCGCGGGATGGCCAGATTCTGCTGAAATGACGGTTGATATCGGGTACTTAAGCTGATGAGAAACCCATGTCACCCGTAATAGCCGTTTCGTGTGGCACATATCTCTGTGATTTACTGTTCAATTTTCATCGTCAGGTATATGCCCTAAATGATCATAGATTTTTTCAGACCCCACCCCGTTGACACTTCAAGTTTGTGTTTATTCTCTGCAATGTTTCAGAAAAGGTTTAAAATTAAAAGCATCTTAAACTGTAAATTTATTTTTTTAATTTTGCCATTAAAATAACAAGATTCCGTGGCATTCCTTTCCGTATTTACTTGACAAAGTTATAGTTTAACAAATTTACAATGGCCTTTAGAATCTAAATCATTGTTTGCTAACTATTTTTATCTATCAATAAACTTAAACTTAAATGTTGAAGAAAATTCATTTCTTTCCTCTGGTGCCCATGTTGAAATAAGGAAAAGAGATCCTAGATTTCACATCCCCCGATGATTGCAGATTGATGTATTCCAGACAGACTGACTATTTTACATCTGTAGTTAAAGCAGAAAATTCCTTTAAATTGTACACATTCAGAAGATGTAAAAATTACAGGAATTAGATGAAGAAGGAGGTGATTTGACAGCCATCCTTAAAAAGATCTGGGCAAATTAGGCAAATGGGGTTTGATGGTTTGGAATAAATCCTAATAGCAATGCTGGGCAAAAGCCCGTTGGGTATGCGCTCACAACAATGTGATTCAGACAGTTTTTAGACCGAACATAATCATCCATTATCTACAAAATAACTTATTGCTTAAATCTTTCTGTAAAAGTCACAGACCAGTCATTAGCTTAGTAAGTAATGAAAACAAGCGATTGACGATCCACATACCTGCTTGATGAGACTAATTGACGGGCTGTTCTGCAGTTCACCTATTTGCTTTTGGAACTCCAATTAATTTCTGACAGGAAATTGTTTTTTTGCTTCTATATCTCCTTCCCTGTTTGTATCTGCACTTTGAACAAATGCAACAATGTCGGACGTAGGAAAAGCCCAAATGACTACCCAATTCTTTTCTGTGCGGAGAAAGAAATAGATTTCTCTCAGAAAGTTCACAAATTCTGACAACTTGACAGTAACTGTACCGACAGACAGTAGTCTGGAATTAAAGGACAAAATACCACGAATTGTCAATGTATTATCTATCGTATTAAAATTATCATTTTTTTTTAAAATTCCACTTTTTTACACATTAACTATCTAATGTTTTCCCCTTTATTTTACAATGTGTACCAATTTAAAATTCAAGCATTTATCGTCAGATTCAGGGCTATCATACCTAATTTATGTAGATCTAAATATCTTTATTTGGTTAGAAAGCCCCCTGAAACTTTGAACTCAGTGTGAAGTTTCTTGATTGTAAAGGACTTGGTGATTCATCTTCACTTTAAAGTTGCTCTGTCTCCCATCCAAAGCTACAAACAAATGTGCTCGACAGTATACTTCATTACATTTATTACAAATATTGGCAATCTCACTCTCTCCAAGCGCTAGTTCGATATGGGGAAGTGTTTCCCCTGTAATATCTAGATTTATTTCTCTTACCGCTTTCACGTGAAATAAAATGCAGGTATATTATGGATTTCTTTGTGCAAAATTAGCTATACACTGAAAAATAATTTGGAGGCAATTTCCAAACAGAAAAATCCACCACATGAATAGTAACCTGCACGGCCCCGCACAAAATGTATCACTGTTGAACATAAGAAACTCCTACAGACGATCACTTAGTTATTTCCTCTGCGGAGGCAGCAATAGATTGCTCTCAAAAAGTTCACCAATTTGTTTCTGTTTCTCTGTTTCCTTGTTTGTTTTGAAACTTCTGACGAAAAGGATATCCATGTGTTTTAGGAGAAGCAAATCTGAGGAATTGCATTCTCACTTTGAAATTATTAATGTTAGGAATTCTTTCAAGTGATTTCCAGTTGTCGAGCAATGTCCAATGTGAATGCTGTGCTAACTAATTTGAAGGTTAACATGTTTTAAAATGGATGTGGCAAAACATAACTCTATAGTGCTTGAAGAAATAAAGATTATATGGCCAGATTTTTTTTTAAATTATGGACATCGGTTTTGTGGGACTAGCTAACATCCACCTTGTGCGTAAAATTTAGGGTATCTTTCAGCACCTGAGTAGAGTAATAGAGTCAACATTTCCATAAATATAGCCAGGGTGCTAATTTATGAGAAAAGTGGCCACCTCAAATAAACAGAACTGAATTTTTCAATAAAAAATTATTTTAAAAATAAATTCTGATATTTTTTAATAAAAGAATGAAACCTATTTTGAGATTAGATTACTGAAATAAAAATTATGAAATCAAAAGTTTCATTTCTTGATTAAAACATATCTAACAAAATAGAACTTGAGTTATTAGTTCTGTCGAAAATACCAAACAAAAATGGCTTGTATTGTCTATTTGTAAAGACCACTTGAACCTCTTTATTGTTCTAACTTTACGGCAAATTTGGACGTTTTATTCTGTAAACTTGATGAATTTAGTGTTGGAAACCTTTAACTACATTTTAATTGTATGCATGTAATAATGTAGCCAAATTATATTCCATATAAATAATGTACAAAATGGAAGTGCAGTCCCTTAGGGATGACAGCCTCCTGGCAGGAATACTCCTGTAAAATTAATAAAGCTGTAGAAGGCAGTACATGCTGAATTTACTATAATTTGTATGCAGTACCCCTAATGCAGCCCTTTATGCTAAGTGGGTTCCATTTCAGAGTTTTGGCTGATTTTATCATTTAACAGTATCTTTCACCTGTATTTGTGCATGCCTGCATGTTACTGATTTAGCTGTTTGTTCATTTACAATGGCAAAGTATTTCAAGTATGTGTAATAGACCTAGTAGCAGCCTATCACTTGATAGTGGTATGAACTATGCCAAGCAGTCAGACTATCAGAGAACTATTTTTCTCTAATATATTGTTACAAACTGAGCTGACCAGCGAACATTGGTTTTGCACATCTGTGATTATTGTGGACCACTCTGTGGATAGTTGTATTTCTCCTTCCAGTCTGAGAAGTTATTTAATAAAGACTGTATAGAAGATAATTGTTTGTGTTCTTACCTCTTGCAGATGTTCTAAGAAGGGATGTGGAGAAGATGCATTGGCAGACGCTGATAGGACAATCACCGCCTATCCCTATCACAATTCTCTGTACATCCCCTTAATGTCTATTTCTTAATTATTTGGGCCCAATACATGAACTAATACCCTTTTTTCTGTTGTCACCCCTGACATAAAACGCTCAATGGCCCTACATCCCGTTAGTAAGGATGGTTGACTGGACAGGGTTGATAAAAGGAAATATTTGTAACAGATATATTACTTGACCCGGGGGAAGAAGTTTTATATTTCTAAGTTCATAAAGTTCATGCAATAATTAAGAATGTATTGCTCTATTGTTGTCCGTCATGTTTTCATAAATGTTAATCTACTGGTATTCATGGTAACCTGCTTTGTACTTTCATTTTCAGTAGGGGAGAGATGCTTCAGGTAAGGCCCGCACTGAGTGAACAATCTGACAATACGCTAACATAGCTGACTTTTCTGTGTAGTGCAGGGTACGACACGTGCCTAAGCACTTACAGGGAGGGCTCCGCCCATACCCTAGACCCGTAATACACTGGCC
>JBCAUG010539517.1:0-14829 GCA_038406175.1 Haplosyllis leylae | reverse complement strand
TTTTTAAACTCAGAACAGAGAACTCAGAACAAAGATAAATAACTCAGAACTCAAACTCAGTGAATATTCGCACATCAGTGGTATAAGAAAGTGGACAATAGGTCTTTGGTGAGATATAAGACAGGTATTTTAAATTAATGTTATGTCTCATATGAATTTTTAATGTGTACTCATAAGATACAGCAAAATTTCGAGGAATGCATGAAATCATCATCAGTAACAATTTGGATGGCAAATGACATTTTTACACTTACAATTGAGCTTTCCATTTTTGTCTTATACATAGGTATCGTTGTATAATCGACTGATTTGCCGCTACGAATGGCAAAACCTGGAATGCTGTTCCCAAGCTTTGAGTAAGCAAAGTGTGGCGAGCCCTTAAATCAACACTGAAACTGAGTAATAAATTAACATGGTTATTCTACGGTTGCTGGCAGGGTTTGTGTGAAAAATACCAGCAAAAACTATGTATCAGCTGTTTTTACGAGTCAAGGATTTCTAACCCATGTTCAAAAGAGTATTCACTGGCGAAGAGTCACCTTTCATTAAGGCCCCGTTTTCAATGACATTTTTCAATTTTCTTTGATCTACTCCGTAACTTTTGACAAGATGAGGAGTGTTGCCCTACAACTTTCCCTCTTGAAATTTGGAGGGATGCACCTCAATTTTCTATGAAAGTAACCAAGCGTCAAGGAAAATTATTTTGACTGGCGCACCAGACTTCTCTCGATTTCCAAAAATGGAATGCGCATCTCTGTGTGTTGAGCCATTCTTGAGAAAATGAGGAAAAAGTGACGGGGTACTGTGAAGACCCAGATAATCATACATGTTTGGAACACTTTCTGGATGTGCAGTCAAATGCAACTTGGATAAAACCTCTTCAGAAATATTGGGATATCCGTTCGTTTTACCCTTGTTCAGATGAACATGCGAAACTGTTCTCTGGGAGCAAAAGACCTTGTAAACAGCCAATCGATGAAAGCTCTAATGATAACATTTTCTTTAATTACATTGGGTTTTTCGGAAAATTATTTGGGTGTAGGGTTGATACCCCCTATATAATGGGACACTTCCCAGCGGGGGATTCCGGATCTTTTATAGCGATTTGTATCATTTCATCTAGATATCCAGGACACCTTTGATAGATCTGTACTTTCTATTGCTCGCTTTTGGCATAAAATAACATTACAGCTATGCAAGATATGATTCAGAAATACAGATTAGATATTAATCCTGGTGTGGACATACTGGACGCGTTCAGGTATCACAAGTAAGATTATTTTTTGCCCTCACTAAGTTACATTTAATCTTCCCCCTTCATCTGCAGTCCGCCACACAGTGTTCAATCCTCCTGCATCTATACTTCCCTTCACTATCAACGTTATTAAACAACCAAACAGTACCACCATCTGAAAAGCATTTGTCCACAAAACAGCTTTCATTCCACCCTGTAAAAAGTACGGGAAAGGCCCTAAATGAAGAACGCTGCGAGTTTTCTGAGATATTTTCGAAAGTTTGTGAAATCTTATGAATGTATTCTTGAGAATTGAAACCTACAACAGTCGTGTACAGAATGCACACAAGTCCAGCTCCGAGAATTGAAATCCATTTCGACAGCCCCGTAACTGTAAATAGAATTGGTAAATATTTTTATTTTGAATACACACAGCTCTTTCACCACATAATGGATAATTTATAGTTTCGAAAAATAAACTTTTGACTAATTCATTGCAAAAAAAAATGTTGACTTTTATGTCCGTGCTGGGAACTTTGCCCTGATAGTCATTTGGTTCGGAATGATGAGTGCTTTAAAATCATTGCATTTTCATTACCATGATTTGTCTGTTTGTGTTGTTGATATGATATTTGAGGTGGAACACTTTTTACTTGATTTCCAGAGCAAAAAAATAACAGTAGGCTAATAATATGTTTGTACTAAAAGATGTTTACCAGCACTTAAGGCCATCGCAGGAGAATGCAGTACTATTGGCATGATGTTCATGTTGAATACAATCTGCAGAACAAGAGAGTGGATTTTTAAAAAGGCTCCAAATAACTTGACGTGGTTGTATAATTTTCAAAAGTGCCAAGTTATTTACATGATGAGCCGGAATGGTGAATCACGGGACTGAACTTTTGAGCGAGTTGACATTCAAGTTTTTCACGAACACACGGAGTTGGCAATAATGGTATCAAATAATTTCCTAGATCCAGGTGATAACAAAAGGTTCCAGGACCAAAAGGTTAAATCCAGTAGGACATGTCTGTATGGGATTATTAAATTCTTAAAAGCCAATATTGCCAAACTTATTGTGACTAAAAAACTCGATTGTTTCAAATTTAGTTCAAGCAACCGATATTTCACGCTTACCATTTTCAGTATGTACGTGAGACAACTCAGTGCACGGATTGGATAGCTAAATCTTTCTCCCAGGTACTGTTCAAAGTGTACAACCAGAACACTTTACATCACATGATATTATTACGGAATGTTATAAAAAAATAGATGTAAAATCAATTTAAACGGAACAATATAAATATTCATCATACTTCATATGCACTCAAATAGCCAAGATCATGATAAAATGGGATGAAGATATGAGCTCCCAATATGGCGAATATAATGTATCCCATCCAGGCCATGGAAAATATAGCACCATAGTAGTAAACCTCTGTGGGTATGCCAATCACAAATACAGTAGAAATAAACGTGGACAAAGCACTCAGCGATACTACGATTACATTGCCTCTGAAATAAATGTTTGGAAAAAATCGAGGTGGCAGGTTGTCAACTCGTGGTTATCATAATAAGCTATTTTATTCAGAAAATAAGATAAATCCAAAAACATACCCTTTATCTGCCAGAAAGTATTCTTCTGTAGTACGTTGCCTTCCACCAGTTAAAGCAAAGAAAAATCCAATGACAAGTGTAATTCCTAAAGATACTGCGATTACCGTGTAGTCCTGCCATTTGAATTTCTGTTCTTCCTCCTCTTTTAGTTTACGAACTGGCTCGAATACAACCTGTCATCATTACAAAAAGATTATACTGTATTTTTTAAATGGTAGGAAAGATATAGTTGTTGTCTCTGTAGTTCATTGCTTTGCTGTTGTCGGTAAAGACTTGAAAATATATAAACGAAATGAAAGACCGTCTCAACTAGGAACAACTTTTTACTGTTCAACAGAATTTTGTACCTGTTTCAAAACTCGGATCACTTCATCCAAGTTCTCAGAATTTATTCTGGACATTGTCAAAGCTTATTTTCAAAACACTTTTTTACACTTTTGTTATTTGCCTTCATTGTGAGGTATACCATCAGATTCTAAGTCGTTGAAGTCCGCGTCGAGCAATCTGATATAGTTATGAAGTATCAAATTAGGGACCACACTTGATTTAATTCATTTTACATTATTTTTTTTAAAAAAATTAATCATAGTTTGAAATTTTCTAATTTATTCAAATGAGTTATGAAAAAATTAATGGACTGCGACCTTTCTTGTTTTACATAAGTTGGAATATTCCGAAAGTGCTGACCCATACTTTGAAGTATGATGACTAAATAGACTAAAAACACTTAGTTTTAACGAGGGAATTCACAAGGCATAGAATCTCGCCACTTGGAGCATTCACGGTTCACTTGTTACGATTGAGTACGTGAAGTAAGTGACTATAGTGCAACTTTTTCTTCGAAATTTGGTTTGTTCTTCATTGAAAAAAATTCCAACCAAGTGGACCATGTTTTTGAATAATAATTGACGATTATACATAACCAAGGTAGCTTTTTCGAATTAAGCTTTTCCAAATCAAATGACAGTGGCAGATACAGGAATAGTCCATTTGTGTATATCGCAGGTTGTATTTAATAGATTGACTACACAATGTTACTTTCTACTTGCACACTTACACTAAATTGTTCTACAATGACCGTTTGTCAAGTTGAGGAGAGGTAAAATGGCGAAAACTGGCCAGTCTCGCGGTCATAACAGCTATTTTGCGCTCTCAATTCCGAATACACCTTGAGGGATTTAAATATAATTAACAAGTTTCTGACAAACCGATCCATTTCACGACTGATGTTAAATATTTGAACGGCCGGTCCCAAAGAACTACTTTAATACTCAAAAACAGAATGGTGAATCTTTTTCAAACTTCACAGAGTCATTCCCATTATAATTGTGGACAGTTTGCACTATAATTTATTTCGTTCGGTCAAGTGAGTACAGCAACGTTAAAATGTCCTGAGTATGAGGAGAAAATTTTCAATCAACTGTATTTTCCTCTCGCTCAAAAAGTTAAGGCAAAACTATCGATACGGCTCCTAAGCCAGTTCTTAAATTTTACAATTACTTTTCAATGTTTCCGTGTGTGGACGGGGTGATGGGATTTGGAAAGAAAGTCTGATATAAAGGTTCAAAATGTTTTCGCCAGTTGAGAATTTTTTGAGATTAAGCTGCGTAGGTTCTCAATATTTCAAATTCGAGTCAAAAAGAGATAAAATTGCGTCGTTTAGAAAATACTTTTATTACCAAATGTGTGCACGTGGAAGCTACATTGCCAATTCGACTTCTTGATGAAAACTAATTAGAAATGTTTTAAAAAACGCTTCTGAAGATTAGGAAGGCATACATCTGAAATTACCAGTTTTAATTTGACAGGTATACATCTGAAATGACCAGGTTTGATATTTATTGTTATTTACATAATATACATTAAGTCTGAGATTTTTCACTATTCAACTAACTTGATTGCTTGTGAGAAATAATTATTCGATTACCTTAAAAAAATGGTGTACCTGAGTATTTAATTTCAAAGCTTTTTTTATTTCACATTTCGGCACGTAATAGTATCTTGAATGAAAGACTAATGGGTACAACTGATTAAGTGTTTAGTTAATACAGAGTAATCTTGGAAATTGAAAGTGTAAAGTCTATGCTGGTGAATGTGTTACATTTTAAACTTTACGTAGGAAAGAAGGCACAGATGATAATATATCATGACAAATGTAGCTTTAAACACGATTATTTTGAAATAAATGACATATTTATCGAGGTCAAAAGCCAACAGTTAGAACAAATGTGCAGTCGAAAGAGATGATATGGAGGATGTATTGCTCAGGGTGCTGCTTCTCTTAGAGGAACCAGAAGACTCGGAGGGCGATGGTGATAATGGTGCATGAACTGAAGCTTGAGTCGATTCTGTTCCGCTTGACAGCTTAGATCCCAGTGAACTGAAGGTCCTATTTGCAATGCCTCCTGTCAGGAAGGACCATTTGCTTGTTGGGTTTTCAACATTATTGGCCGGCTTGTAGGTGTAGTCGGAATGCCTGTAAGAAAAGTTTCTAAAAATTATCATCGATATCTTTATCAGTTTTCAAGCTTCAAAGTGTAAAATAAAATGTAACGAGACAAATTGCAATGATAAAAAGTAATTTAATTTGTTTCATTTGCTAATGCATACTTGTCATTTTTCTTCAGTTTCCTTCTCCGGTGTTTCCGTACAAAGTAGATAGCGGCACCAATCATCATGGCAACGTTCAGACCCGTTATGAGAACAATAGTAGCTATTCCTGCGTTACTTTGCGCGAACGGAACATTGGTGATTAAGGTAGATCCAGTTAGAGCAGCTGCCCCCTCTGTCCGCATCAAACAGGTGGAGGATTAGATTATATTGTATACTATTTTATCAAATGGTATTCACATCTTGTACATTTTAAAACTTAAGTATAACAAATAACCCGTCGTCTTAAGCTTAAATGCCACGAATAATTTCATGCAAAAAGACTCACGTCTTAAAACGCCATCGATGCAGTAGTATCCACCATACGTATTAACGCATGTCCCACCGAAACACGGGTTGCCCTGATTACACTCATTGATATCTGAAATGAAGGTAAAATTAGCAATAGTTAACAAATATTTCTGCTGTAGGAAAGGGAGATTTACCGTGAAATTGCATTTATTTCAGTTGGTTTATATTAATTTGTAATACCTTCGCATTCGTGTCTGTTTGCACCAAGTTGAAAGCCTTGTGAGCAGGAACACGCATAGCTTCCTTGTGTATTCTGGCATCTGTCTTCACATCCGCCGTTTCTCTCCCGACACTCGTCGATGTCTGAAAGTCATGAATGATCTCATTGTGTATTTTTCCCAAAATAATCCCGATTAAAAATGGTCAACGACAGAGATTAGAATATTAAAACATACCGAAACAATTGGTACTGTTGATAGACCTAATTGGATTTCTATCGTAACACCAGCAAATTATTCCGTCGCAGGTTTGACGACAGTATTGTTGTTCTACAAATAAAACAAATGATCAATACCACATACAGTATGGTGAACTCATTTACTTGCACTATAAAGACCAAGTAAAAAGACTTTGTGAACAGTTGTAGAGATACTTACGAGAACAGAAACCAACAAGCTGATTGCTGAGTCGGAAGCCTTCGTTACAACCACAGTAGAAACTGTCGTACGTGTCAATGCAAAGTTGGTCACACTGGTGAACGTTCCTATCCAAGCACTCATTTACTCCAGCTGAAAAGCATTACCAGCACATTATCCTTACAATAGTGATGTATGTGGTCTATCTCATTATTCAAATTTTGATGAAATTCTACGAAATTGAGATGTCATAGGAGATATTGTCGAATACTTACAAAAGCCCCCAGCGTTTGGACAGAGGAGAGAAGCTACTTGCTCCACAAAGTTCTGCAATTCAAATATCTGGCTGACTTGAAAGAATCGAGAGGACTGTCCTGCTATCTGTTGAAGGGTACCTTGATCAATTTGGTTACCAATAGCAATGGGAATGATCCACCTGTTGTTAACGTCTTGTCTGAAATGGAAACAATTACGTTACAACTCTGTTCATCAAAAATGCGAACTATGGTACAGAAACATGTCCTACGCTGTGACTGGGTCCAATTTTGAAAAAAAATTGTTTTCTTGGCAAATGAAACTCACCTCAGTCGGTTAAGAGCATCGTTAAAACTGGGATCATTCAGATTTGGACGAGTCCACATGAGCAGTATCGCTACGTTCTCAACATTGTCTCTGTCTCCTCTCTGGCGCACCGTGTCACGATCAAAAACCACGTCAGATGTTCTGAAATAAAGGACATATATCAGAATAAAGATCGACAAATTAATTCTCAATAGGAGAAAAAGTATGCTGATCCTCTGGAAGTGACTTATTTGTTAAAATGGTTTCTTATCGAATTATTGTTATGTTGTAAGTACTTTCATGCTTACAGTCTGATGGCCCTTGTAAAGGCCTCGTTGCCGTTATTCCAACGAAGGGTTCGGACTCCTTGTTGTATGATTGCATCCCTATATGAATATTGGTTCAAATAAAAGTGAACAGATGCTTCTGATGGTTGGAATTGGTTTGCGTGGTACACCTACAAAAAGCAATAGATTCTGCCATCGGTAATTCATTCCATGTAAAATTTTGTCACTTCCTTGGTTAAGTTTTAAAACCAAGAATTGTTTGATTACCTCAGCTATACGCGTGAATGGATCATCTGGTATCCTTTGATCCGTGTTTACGTTCAGTCTGTTGATAAGAGCCTCTAGAAATTGGTTGACAAGTTGCCAGTTTTGATCACCTCCAACCAAGAAACTGTTCTCCACAACGAAAGCAACGTCCCAGATGCAACTCACTGAAGCGAGAGAAATCAATAAATCTATCACAAACTGCACCACAAAATCGACACGCTTTTTTCTTAAATGAACTCGACTAGTTTTGCCTTGGTTTATTAACTTAATCTCAAGAAAGCCAAGTCTTTTCAGATAATTCTTGAACTTCTTCAATAAATATTTAGGGAACATGAACTGAATGTTGTGTGTGATGTGCTATGGCTTCACTGATCCTTATCTTTTGTACAGATCTGACTGAAACCATATTAATGCACATTTTCAAAATGTAGAACGTGTTTCAGTACGCGCACGAACCTCCTTGGCTGGAACCAGGTGGTCCAGGTCGACCTGGCGGTCCTGGAGGTCCTTGACGACCACCGAACGTCTGACCTGCTGGTCCTGCAGGGCCAGTAGCTCCCTGTGGGCCGGGAGGTCCTTGAGGACCTGGCCTTCCTGCTCCTCCTGGGTTTCCAGGCGGTCCAGACGGACCTGTTTGTCATAATCAAAAAAATTAAATGTATCTGGTCACTAATGTGTGCAAACTAAAAACATGTTTTCTGTTTTAAAATGTCCATATTGAATTTCAGCATGGACAATAATTTTCTTTAAACCAATGAGCAAGGATTTCAGGCCATACCTCTATCGCCTGTAGCTCCTTGTGCACCAGGGAAGCCAGGTGTTCCTGCTCCTCCTGGAAATCCAGCTGGACCAGGTAATCCAGTGGCTCCTTGAGGCCCCGGAAAACCTGGAGATCCGTTGACTCCATTGCCACCAGGAGGACCAACCGGGCCAGGAAATCCAGTAGGACCAGCCGGTCCAGGAAATCCATTCAATCCAGGAGATCCAGGAGATCCATTGAATCCTAAATAACCGACAAATGTACTTATTTTTTATCTTTCAACGTAATTCATTTTGAACTTTGGTGGTTCAGTTTTACTTTTTCGGAGTTAAGACATTTCAAAGTTTTAATCTTAAACCAATTACCTGGTGGTCCAGTTGCTCCCCGTTGACCAGCAAATCCTGGTGAACCATTGTTGCCATCTGGCCCAGGTGCCCCAGTCCATCCTGGTAATCCTGGGCCACCAGGTGATCCAGGGTTTCCAGGTTGCCCCGACTGTCCAGGTGGACCAGTGGCTCCTAAATTTTCAGAGAGGTAAACATTATTGAATGCCAAATGAATGACACTGATTACGGTTGATCATAATTAATAATCCTTTATGGGAGCAAACACGCATATTACTTACCTGGCGCACCTTGTGGTCCAGGTAAACCAGCACCAGCATCTCGACCGGGTTGCCCAGGAAGTCCAGGTTGACCAGCAAAACCGGGCCCTCCAGGAGAACCAGCAGGTCCGACAGGGCCACGCTGACCCACTTGACCAGGTCCTCCTGGAAATCCATTGGAACCAGGGAAGCCCGTGGGACCACGTGGTCCAGTTGCACCTGGTTGGCCATTGGACCCCGGAAATCCGGTTGCACCGGTTGCACCAACTGGACCTGGGAAACCGGGTGAACCGGCAGGTCCAGTGCTTCCTACACCACCAGGGAAACCTGGCTGACCTGTTCCTCCCGCTATACCAGGGGCACCTGAAACAAAAGTAGTAAATGGAAACAACTGAAGTATCCCAGATAAAGGAAAGTTACACAAATGGATAACAATAAGTTAATTGAACGCTTACCGTTAGGACCACGAGGTCCAGTGGGACCCGGAAGTCCAGGGCCACCATTTGGTCCACGGAATCCTGTCTCTCCTGGCCCACCTGGAAAACCACCAGGTCCACCGAATCCGGGCAAGCCAGGTGGCCCTGGTACTCCGGAGAATCCGGGACCTCCGGGAAATCCTGAGGGGCCAGCTGGACCGGGTGCACCCGAAAAACCAGATGGTCCGGGAGGTCCAGGTGCTCCACGGTTTCCGTTAGGACCACGACCTCCTGGAAATCCTGACACTCCTGGCGGCCCAATTGGTCCCGTTGCTCCAGGGCCTCCGGGAAGTCCTGATTGACCCGGCGGACCAGGTCCTCCATTTGGTCCAGTGGCGCCAACTGCTCCAGGAAAACCGTTTGGACCTAAAATGACGAAATAATCTTAAGGTAGAGTTCATTTTATATAAATCGAAACCTTAAGAGAGATAACTCTTCAAGACTTACCAGGGCCTCCAGGAAAACCACCAGGGCCTGGCAATCCAGTTGCTCCAGGGAGACCAGGCCCACCTGGAACTCCTGAGAATCCAGGACCACCAGCAAATCCAGGTGCACCGGGACCGCCATTGGGTCCAGTGGCGCCTACTGGTCCTGGGAATCCAACACCACCATTTTGTCCTGAGAAAGAAATACTATTTATAATGACTTGCAACACGTTTCATCTGAAGAAGTGTCCTTAACATCACGACTGTTTTAGAGTTCAACTTGCTTCACAACCTAACATTTTATGACGGTTATCTTAAGAATTTTGGACTTTATTTACTGGTGTGCTTATTTAAGAGTATTTAAGCGTTAATTAAAACGTCACCGAATGCTATCTACGACAGGTTACCTCTAAATCCTGGGCTCCCAGGAGCACCAGTGTTTCCTTGAGCTCCAGGAAATCCGGGTCCACCCGGTCCACCGGGAGGACCTTGGAATCCAGGCGGACCAGGAGGTCCTGTCCAACCCTGTGGTCCAAAACCTCCAGGACCTCCGTTGAAACCTCTTGGTCCCGGTGCGCCTGAATTCCCTGGAGGACCAGGAGGACCTTGGAATCCGGGTAGACCTAATAAAAAGTAAAATTAAATGGGTATTACAAAGAGAAGATTAGTATTGCGTAAAACTCATGTCAAATATACGTTGTGATCAATCACTAACCAGTAGCTCCTTGGGGTCCAGGGAAGCCAGGTGACCCTGTATTTCCTTGGGGTCCGGGTCCTCCTGGAGATCCAGGGAACCCTGGCCCTCCAGGAAATCCTATTGGCCCTGGGCTACCAGGGCTACCAGTTGCTCCGGGCAAACCTGAACCTCCAGGAAAACCTCGTGCTCCTGCAGGACCAGGTCCTCCGGGTACGCCTGTAGCTCCAACAGGTCCAGGTCCGCCAGGCAAACCTGGAAAGCCAACTGGTCCCGGAAATCCGGGTGCTCCCGTCCAACCTTGCTGTCCGGGCCCACCAGGGCCGCCAGGGAAACCTACTGGTCCTGGCACACCTTGTGCTCCTCGTGATCCAGTTGCTCCGGGTCCACCAGGTCCACCAGGTCCTCCTATGTTATAAATTAAAGAGCAGATGAGTGTCTTATTTGTTAAATGCTTAGATGTGTTTTAATCAATCTAAAATTACAAAAGAAATGCGAAACATTCATGACTCATTGAACACTAGCTGCATTTTTAACCCTTTCGACTTGTTTCCGAGGAAACATAATAGACATGCAGATACCCTTAAAATCTAGAAACACCCTTTTAAATCAAATTGTCTGAGCGTCTACAAGTGAATGTGTTAATATTTTTAAAAAAGGTTAGTTTGGTCAATAACAGAACGTCAACCAAAAATATTTTTGTGCATTCCCTTGATTACGCAAACAAAATAGACGACTAATAGAAACTAGTAGCAGACTTACCTGGTAATCCACGGGGTCCAGGAGGGCCAGGTGGTCCCAGAGGTCCAGATGGTCCTGGAAATCCTGTAGATCCAGGACCACCAGCAAATCCTGGAGGTCCTCGTGGACCTGCAGGTCCTGGTTGACCAGTATTTCCTGCTGTCCCAGGAGGACCAGCAAAACCCGGTTGCCCTGCAGATCCCGCAGGACCGGGAGCACCAGTGTCTCCAACTTGTCCAAAAGCACCCGGAAAACCTACAAAATTTAAATCAAATTAATGGACAAGTGAATAATCTTAACGGCAAACATGATTTTTATGTAATTAGCGCAGTCGTTCTGTACCTGGTGGTCCACGTGGACCCTGTGAACCAGGACCTCCTAATGGGCCAGGTCCTCCTCTAGCTCCTGTATTTCCAGGTGCGCCTGCAGGCCCACTGAAACCTGGGCTTCCAGATGGTCCTCGCGGTCCAGTGGCTCCAGGAGCACCCCTTAATCCTTGTGAACCAGGAAACCCTTGTCGTCCAGCACTTCCAGGTGGACCTGGAACGCCTGTTCGGCCAGATCCTCCTGGGAATCCAGCTGGTCCACGAGGTCCTGGTAGGCCTGATGGACCTTGTGGTCCAGGGAAGCCAGCAGGACCAGGAAATCCAGCACGTCCGGCTGGCCCAGGAAATCCAAGTGGACCAGTTAATCCAGTTGCTCCTGTTCTACCGGGTCCACCAGGTCCTCCAGGTGCACCTCTACTTCCTTCTGGACCAGGAGAACCAACTGGTCCACGAGGTCCGGCGAAACCTGGTTGTCCGGGGAATCCAATTGGCCCAGGTGCTCCCGAAAATCCTGCAAGTAATAAGGCGTATAAATATTATGAATATGTCTGAGGTATTGTGCTTTTCATGATCACCGAGAAAAATTGACTTACCAGTTGCCCCAACAGGGCCAGGACCACCAGGACTACCTTGAACACCACCGAAACCCGTAGGTCCCGGACGTCCAGGGGCACCTGTTTCTCCCTGAGGACCGGGTGAACCAGGGCCTCCGGGTAAACCACGAGGACCCGAGGGACCGGTTGCTCCCTGAGAACCAGGAAATCCAGGACCACCAGGGAATCCTCTTTGTCCAACAACACCGGGAACACCACTTCTACCTGTGTTGGATTTCGTAACGATGGTAAATTTAACAATTTTTTAATGTAGTAAACATTTCAGAAATGCCAAAAATTACAATTTTTGGAAAAGTCGTAAACTATTTGAATTGTTCCAACAACATACCTTGAATTCCAGGTGGCCCAGGAAAACCCGGCTGACCAGCTTGTCCGATTGGTCCAGGAGAGCCAGATGGACCTGGAGGTCCGGTAGCTCCTTGTTGTCCAGGGCCACCAGGACCACCTAAAGGAAAAAAAATTTTCTTTGAAACTGCATACTGTGGCATGTAAAAAGCATTAAATGTACTAACACAAATATCATACCTGGAAAGCCGGAAGGTCCTGGGAATCCGGGGGAACCTTGAGGTCCAGGAGGACCAGTCCAACCTATTCCTCCTTGTGGTCCAGGGAATCCAGATGGCCCAGGAGGACCAGTATTACCTTGTGGACCAAAAGCACCAGGTAAACCAGGTGGACCTGGGAAGCCTCTTGGTCCAGGAGCACCAGTATTTCCCCTTTCTCCTTGAGGTCCAAATCCTCCAGGTCCGCCTTAAATAAAAGAATCACTTTATTGAAGATTATTGACATCGACAAGAAAGTCATCAAGTAATAAATGTAGATCAACTACCTTGAAAACCTGGACTTCCTGTTCTTCCAGCCGGACCGGCAGGTCCGGGAGGTCCTGGCCCACCTGGGTTTCCGCGTGGACCCGGTTGTCCTTGAGCACCAGGAAAGCCTGAAAATATAATTTTTCAACATTTACGTTTTTGTGTGGTCTGTAAATAAAGTGAACAAAAGTAGCGATAAACAGCACAAGGTATTCAGTTCAGAAGTGGGTGTAATTTAGTGACCTCTTGGTCCTTGACTCCCGGGAAATCCATTAGGACCAGGACCGCCAGGAAAGCCTCGGCCACCAACTGGCCCAGGAGGACCTGTCCATCCTTGAAGTCCAGGGCCACCTGGTCCACCAGGATTCCCCTGTTGACCTGGAGGACCAGTCCATCCTTGAGAGCCAGGAAATCCTGGAGGACCTCTTCCACCCACTCCACCAGGAAACCCAGTTCCTCCTTGTGGTCCTACAATTAAGAACAATATTTGAATCACAGGAGATGTGTTCATTACATTTATTTCCATTTGTGTGCAATGCATATATTTGGAACCTTAGCTGAAACGTATTATATTCAATATGAATGATTTCATTTCAATACACATTCAACGATAAAGGTCGATAGGAGGTACTTTTCCCATTAACTGTAGATGATGAATAGCTGTTACAAGGCTGCCTACCTGGGAATCCTGGTGAGCCTACAGGACCTGAGCTACCAGGAAATCCGGTAGACCCCACAGGACCTGGACCACCAGGAAATCCTGCAGGTCCACTTGGACCTGGAGGACCAGCCAAACCTGGAAATCCGGGTCCACCTGGCTGACCGCCAAATCCTGTTGGTCCTTGTGGGCCTGGACCTCCCACAAAACCTGGGTTCCCTTGAAATCCAGTTGGTCCTGAACATTGAACATACACAAAGCATTTTAAACATGCAACAAATCGAACAAAAGTGAACGCAAATAAGTCTTGTTCGGATGTATTCTGATATATTTCAGCAATTAAGATTAATAGGTTTTGCTGAAAAATGCGCTAAAAATTTAAACTAATAAGCAAACCTGTAGCTCCTCGGGCACCAACCGGACCAGGAGGTCCCGGAGGACCATTGAATCCGGGACCTCCAGGGAAACCTGGAGCACCCCGGGGTCCGAGTGGACCAGGAGGACCAGCGAACCCAGCTGAACCTGGAAGGCCAGGATTACCACGGAAGCCACTTGGACCTGGAGGACCAGGAGGTCCAGGTGGACCAGTAGATCCAGGACCTCCTGGAGAACCCAGCAGTCCGGGAGGACCAGTCCATCCCAAAGGTCCTAAAACAAGATTGAAAAAATTAACACATGAATATTTTCGTTTCAGTGCAATTCACTCGTCTAGTTGACTGGATTAATCTAAATATCTACCTGGTGGACCAAAGAAGCCAGGACCGCCAGGAGCACCTCTTGGGCCTGTTGGTCCCGGAAGACCACTGGGTCCAGGTGGACCAGTATTGCCGGCAGGACCAGGACCACCGGGACCGCCTAGTAACACATAGTAACAGTTAACAAAATTCTCGCTGTTACATCAAATTTGTACCAAAATTGCAGATACACAATAACTTAATAAATAATGTAAATAAATTTACCTGGGAAGCCACCTGGACCTGATACGCCTGTTGCCCCTTGGGGACCTCGGAAGCCAGGACCCCCGATCGGACCCGAAGGACCCGGAAATCCAACTGGGCCGGGAGAGCCTACAAACAGATGTGTTCACATCAATCAACTTTCTACAATAACAAGAATGCCTTTCAGTCGAAGGCATGCCATCCGCGTAGCACATAGATCACAAAAACATTTACAAATAGAGAAACAATTGATTTCCTTTCATTTGACCTTGATACTGAGTA
>JBCAUG010539406.1:0-14829 GCA_038406175.1 Haplosyllis leylae | reverse complement strand
TTGTGAGAGTTTGGGGTAGAATACAAAAATATGACCAAAAAAATATCCACCCAGTAGTAGCGAGTGCATCACAGATAGCCTCCTAGGGGAGACTAAAAGGTATCGGATTCTTCCAGAGACATTTACAAATACTAAGCCTGAAACGATAAATACAAGCAACTTCAACTACCTTGGAATGAAGCAGTTGACAAATCCCCTGCAGATCTTGGCAATTACCGTATGTATTACACAGGTTGTTACGAGATCTCTCCCAAATACTAGATAACAGGTAGATTGTTCAGACAAATACTCCTGTACTGAAATCTTTTTTCCAACAGCCAAACTTTCCTGAAATGAGATATTGACCAAAGGACAGATTTAAGCATGGTGATAACAAGTGTTATGAAAATGATGATGGAATCAAGGAAATAAGCAAAGTTTACAGGTGCTGTGTCTGGTATTCCATGGGCTGGTGCGTACCACAGAAAAACTGTGCTTTATGATGTACAAGTACGTAGAGGTCTATTAGAACCAACAAGACCTCGTCCCAAAATAGCGGCCAGATATGTGCTCATCTTGACATGAAGTCTTACTGCAAGTGTTGTATTCTTAGCTAAATTATTACAATCCACGAGAAGCAGTCCCACCTGTTCATTTTCTATCACAGTTCTCCTTGCTTACTGAAAGGTGTAGGCATGTTCAGTTGGAGAAAAACAAAGCATCCTTGAATAGGGAGGGCCTGTGCAATTGGTGCGCATTCGAGCGAGGTTTCAAGTAATAAGGCATCTGAACGCCAGGCAATAACAAAGATGATATATCAGGAAACTCAGTTATCCTCACAACATAGCCTTACATTGCATCCATTTATAAAGGAATTTTCATCGTCCTCGATTATCTGGTATCGTTTGTCCTAAATTATTTGGAAGAAATATCCCAAGTATTCCCAAAGTAGACAAAACAATTGAAAAACAAGCAATATCTCGCATCGTAATGAAAAAAATTAAGGACTTTTATAGCCGCCACTCATGCAATGAACTCGCTCAAACTGTCAAAGTTGGTCATGACCCAAACAAACTATGAACAGAAGGGCAATCAATGCCAAACACTTAACCACATTTGCCGTGAAGAGACGAAGCAATGAATTAAGGGAAATTCAGTCCAGCTCATTTGTGGAGCGAAGTCAGTGTCGAAGTAGGATGTCCTCACTGAGATAACATGTTCACATAAGGTTTTGCAATGACTCTAAACCATGCTTTCCAAGTTGGTTATATTTCCCTATATTCATTGTGTCGATTAACGTTGCACACTTTTATGAGTTTTTCTTAATTATTTATAAGCTTGAAATATGTTAGTATATTTGTAAATTAGAAGATTAAAATGGAAATTGTTCATAGCTTCTGATGTCCGGCAACCCAAACTTCGGTGACCTGGGCTGTGAGGAATGCCTCTGGGTTAACAGCAGGATCTTCTTCACACTCGATCACAACAAAATCTGCCTGGTATCCTGGCAGTAGTTTTCCGAGTAAATGCTCCTGGTAAAAGTTAATATTAGTTTTAGTATTTCTGACATCCATCAAAATCTTTCATTCAATACACCTGCTTAGAACCGTATCAGTTAGCACAAACAAATGTCAATTTACACTCAATAAATCTAAGCACTAGTCTTTTTCTACCTCGGATTACGTAGAATTAGTGGATAAAATGGGCTAAATTCCGTTGTATTATTAGTTTTTTTTCCTGAAGGGGCAACCCCCATATATCAAAGGGTGAAAACAACCTACATGATGGTTATGTGCTAATATTTTTATTCTGCTTAGACTAACACTTTTACCTGCATAGTAGCGAATGCTGCACCTCTAGTGTACATGTCTATTCCTTCCGTTACAGATACTCGTTCGTCATGCCTGAAATTATTCACTTGAGCATCGTGTAAATACCTTAAACCAACCCATTCTAAGCACTGATAACTCGTCAATCACTCCAGATTCAATTGCAGGAAAAGGCTAAATGAGAATTCAGAAATTGGTACAGGTATCGTCTAAAAAGCACTGAGTTTCCACGCGTAAATCTATCTAAACACCCACACAACAGATGGACAGAAATCACGTTGGTTGTCACCCTGTGGAAAATTTAGCAAATTTTGGCTGTGGTTCCATGAATAAATATTTCTTTGTTGAAGGTTTTGGGAATGGCAAAATAAGAAATGAGACCATAATTCAGCTAATCAAAAGCAGTTAAAGATGAGAAGGATAACAAGGAAATAGGTCCTGTGAGTGGCTGATCCATTTCTTTTCCGATTTCGACCCATTCATTATTTCTGGGTTGCCTTGGCACTTCTTTCATTTTCGGACACTCGAAAAACTCTTTATTCAACATTCTGCTTGATTAAATTAACTATTTTCATAATATCAGATATCTGCAAGGAGATCTGCAACGTTTTGACTGCATTGCTATTTTAACACAAAAGTGGCCTTTACTATTAGAAGGGTAGTAAAGTGGAAATAATTCAATAATTGCAAGCAGTTTTCGAAACTGTTCTCTGTGAACTACGGCCAGAAACATGGCACCAGTTTCAAATTGTGGTAGGACGTGAAAGTACTATCCAAATACAGAGTATTTAATTTCAGAATATCGAAAGATTAACAATTCACTCGGCTTATTGACTAGTTTACATTGTGATAAAATTACTGGAAAATACGATTGCTTGTTTTCCTGTCACCAACTCTCCTATAAATAGCGTCAAAGATACCCAAGAAGGGCTTCGGTTCTTCTATGGGCGCATCTGAACCTCCTGAACACACAATTCCTGAGAAAAAAAGACCAAAAGAAATTGACGTTTTCATGAATAACAACCTACAAATTTTGCTAAACTAAATTCAACAAATTTTAATATTATCTCCATAATATTCATTGTAACTTTTGAAATTATATACTACTAGGCATAGAATACTATGATCATGGATAGAGTTAATACATTGTCCAAAAATCCTATCAGATTCTGACAAACTAGAATTTTCGAGAAAAAGGGATTGCTAATCTTGAGTGTTGAGATATCGGTTGGCATTGCAAGGTTTTATTAATTTGGAAGTTTGGTAAAAACCCGTACAATGCATTCTCTATGGGAATTGTCTTTAGTTTTGTTTCTAATTACATGATACCTATATTCTCCAGTGTTAGAGCAATAATACCAATGCCATAATTTAGATGAGTAATTCTACACGTGCACCCTGCAGCATCTCTCAGGGATACACCCCTTACAGCCTTCAGTCTTAGTTTGCCTCTTGTACAGTAAAGATATAGAACTTTTAGTCTAATAAATATTGGAGTATTTTAACCATAATTACACGGATTGCTTGATAATTCGACATTGAGAAGTATACAAATTAATCTGGATTCATAAATTCAGGTTTTTGAAAATATTTCATCTTAATATAATGTGCTAAAGTTGGGCAGGATACACAAAGTACCGTGGTCTAAAATGGATTTCCAGGGATTAAAGTAACGGATCAGTTTCTCTGGGAGTCGTTCATGAATAAAGCCTCCATCCGTGTTGGTCATTTGCGGCTGGATATTCGCAACCACACCACATTCTTTCATCCTTTTCAGCAAGTCTGGTCTCAAAGTCTGCAAGTTCAAGCAATGAACTTCATTTCAACCATATCAGCCCACCAGCATAACTTACACTTACTTTTGAAGTGAGAAACTTAGAATATTTCATGTGAAAGTAATTATTTCTTAGTCATTGAGTTGTTAGGTAGAATCTTTCAGAATTTTTCATGAAATACAGTTTACCTGGGAATGAGTTAACAAAGGTCTCTTCTCAGGCGAAACCTTGGCCTTTTCAATTGCTGTAAGAACGGAATCTACAGCGGCGTCTCCTATCACATGTATTTCCAAACGAAATCCCATGCCTGTGGCTTCCTTCACGAGAGAGTTCAGTTCTTCCTATCACACATTGAAGTGTTTGAGTAAACATCAGTTCTGCATTATCAGTTGTTTTCTTTCCTTCTTGATAAAAACCAAGGTCAACGGCAGATCGAGAGTTTACTCAGAAGTTGAGAATATTAGGCTTTATAAATTACTTTACCACCAAACCAAATTCTTTATATAACCCAATTCCCATTTTTTATTTGAATCCATATTTCCTTGGGCGGGAAAATGGAACCCTCAACTAGTGGAAATGGTAGATGCATACATAAATCTATTCTCATGTGTTATTTTCTCACTGAAACCAGTTTATATTGTTGACGTAATTAAAATAATAAGTATTGCAAATCTTTGGTACCAAAAATATTCGACATTTCAACGTATTTTCAATTGATGGACATGAAGTCATCAACATTTGCCAGGCACTTGGTCAGGATGTCAATTTGAATACACCCGTGTATTTGGTAGACTATTTTCAACGCCATTTGAATCAATATCTCGAAGACTTCGACAATCATGACAAAGGTGCGAAAAGGTAAGCTAAAGAATCACTGAAGCGTGAAAACAATCAAATAATTAGGGGGCGATTCGTGAAGGAATTTCACATATTCACGGATAAGAATCGCGTCTGGAAAACTACCAAGTAATGGTTGGAGTTGGTCCCTGAAGGTCACACCTGAATGTTTAAACTCCTACCCAAGCGGTGTTTGGGACTGATGATTGCATGAATGTGACACCTGAATCAGTGCTCAAGTAGTGCTGTAGCCCGTCCCCGAATGCCATGCCTAAATGTCATGTTTAAATGGATAGCCTATTGGTGGTGCAATTTTACACTTCCTGATATTTGTGACTGTGACGAAATCTTCTCAATTACTTTGACAAACCTGCGTATGCCATAGTGTCCCGTATTCATTTTCCGTACCAACATAGGGAAGACTCAGTGCTGCAGTTCTCGCACCAACACTTCCGTCAGAGAGAATCTGAAAAATTGCAGTGAAATGTTATTGGTAGTCGCGGAGAAGGAAGTAATGAAAAGTTAAAAGTGTCAGTCTCAAATACCACACCTTTACTCTATCTGATGAGAGGAATGGACCATGCTTTTCTCCTGCTTTTGGAAAGTTGTCAGAGTCCTTATTTGCCCAAAATGGAACGTAGAATACTCTAATGGGCAGTTGGTTGGATTGAGCGAGGTAAGTGTATTCATGCCACAGCTCTGCTTCATTAGGGTGAATAGAAGTAATACCCTAAAGAAAGTATCTATCTTCAACATGCAAGTTGCAAAAATCCACACATTCATGTAAAGAAATTATCTTAAAATTTACCTGCTATGCTGGTACACCGGGTTTTATCAAAATCGATCATATTAAACTGGGTCAAAGGGGCGACATACTTGTTTCAGGCAGTAATCGAGTCCATCTAGTATAACTTTACGTTTTTGTTCTGTTGTTTCACCCGCGTAAAACTGGTCATTACTGTGAAAGACGACATCCTCTTTGATTAAACCAGTCGGTTGACCTGCCTTAGGATGGTCAGGTCCGTACCTTTCAATATCAACGTCTCTCCATTTTCCACTGTCAACATCTGAAATATGATGACATTTACAATTTAATTAAACACACATACAAATTTCCATGCCAACGCAATTCATCTGTACAATTGTGAGACTACAGGAGTCTATTTGATGACTCGTTGATTTACCTATTTGGTTTTATTATAGAGTTTTGCCTGAAGTTTTTAGCTTGGTGTTGACATAGGGGAATTCATTGTACACAAGCAGAGACGTACAGCAGACTGTGACTCGAAACAGATTTTACATTGCCATTGTGTAGGGAGAATTATTGGCAAGAGGATTAGCCAACAAGGTCAAATTTTGTATATTTTGTGCAATAATGATTTGTTACCTAATTTTTCCAGAAGTCGTGAATTTGCAACAGCAGTATGGCAACATATTCTCTTCAGAAGAACTGGCTTGTCGGGACAAACTGCATCAAGTTCCTCCTTGGTGGGATACCTTCCCAGAGCATCCTGATCCATCTTTTTGCCGATGATACCATTCATCTCTGGATGATCGTCTGCATATTTCTTTAGCCTTTTCTGTAAATCTTTCACGGAATCACATCCAGATAAATCAAGTTGCGACAAGCACTTGGAAAACCAGTACAAGTGGATATGGGCATCATGGAATCCTGGGAAAAGCCTTCTTCCACCGTAATCTTTGCTGTTTTTACCGAAAAAGTCCACAGGCGGATTGTTCGTACCAATTTCTGTTATGAATCCGGTTGATGTATTCAATGTGAACCATGAAGCTTCAGGACCGTTCGAGCTGGTCCAAATTTTAGCATTAAAGACGAGGAATTGATCTTCCATGATGCAAATGAAAGGACTTCCTTGGACGTGAAAGCGTGCAGACCCGTGTACACCTGTAGGTAGGACAAAGTTTTCAATAACTTTAGCCAATGTGATTTATGCATGGCATAGTGCAGTTTATCAGGCCAATTTTTTAAGAAAATTTGGACAGAAAAACGAACATACCAAACACAAATTTAACCTAGTTTCTGGTAGGAAATGGGAAATACATATTGGTTCTTTGTGTCAAGAAAAAAATGCTTACCTTCACATTGCCTGTCGAAACCATTTGTTGATTAAAAAATATTTTTTCCCTTCCTAATTGTTTGTAATGTTGGATAATGTAACTATCAATACATTTTATTTTATGTAGACTTTGGTTAAACAAATATTTCTCTTCCCCCAGAGAAACAATTTCCAATGCGCATCTTATGATTTCATACCAGCTATCTTTGGTATCTAAACAAATTGTTTTCTTTGATTGTGTGTTAACCATGCAGGGACGTCCCTTCCATTTTATCTTTAGTGAAGCAGCTAAAGCCTTGACCACAGATCTCCCGAATCATATTACGCCATGATATCATATTATGACGTTGCCTTTGGCAGTTTTGTGTGCAGAAACTTTTTTTAAGACTATCTACTCTCAGTTCTTTGATTCGAGGGAATGGTCCTCGGAACGGGTAAAACAGTAGACCTACGGGTCCCTTTGTAACACTCTTCCCCACCACGAGTGAATGCTTCCTTCCCGCTACAGGAATGAATCCGCCACCACCATAGGCGCTGTTTCTTGGAAACGTTGCGGTAGTGGGCGTCATGTTATCAGGTAAATGACGTCATATTTTCCGCTGACACGAGCCATCATTTGTTTGTGACGTAATATAATTGTTTATTGTTTTGATAATGGAAAGGCGTGAAAGCAGATTTCAGATGTTTGTGTTGCAGTTTCCTAAAGCCATTTGAGGAAAAGAATTGCGTCGCAATGTCCGCAGTTGGATACAGCATTCCAGAGGCTGCCCGTCTACACATCAGAATCAGTGATTCTGATGACGATTCCGATGGAGAACAGGTAGAGGAAAAATCAGTGTAGATTCGCTCAAGGTTAAAGCCTTGTGTGCAGTGTAGGTCTAAATCTCCTGTTAAAGTCACCTTCACAAATCTACCCAATTTTTCAGGCCAACAAAAAAATATCACCGGCCAAGCAGTGTCATATAGATGTAATCCCTCAGCCCAAAGAATCAACTGATGACTTGAGTCAGCTTGCTAAAACAGCTCAGGCAACTGCCGAAGGTAATCTCTCCTTTCTGCAATAGATTCTTCTCTTCTTTTTCAGTGGTAAAATTTCTTTGAGATTTGACTAAACCTTCTGCATGTGGTTAAGGAAAAACTGGTACCCAAAGGAGCCCAGACATAAAATTGCAGAACTTCAATTTCAAAAATTTACTGTTTTATATTTGCAGCCGTGATGCGAGTTAACGATTCCCTCAATAGTGCTAGCGGGTTGTCTTCAATTCCAACACCAGCAATTTCCGCCAAGGACAATGTAGGCGCGGGTGACAACATTAACAACTTGCAACAGCAACAGCAACAACCGCCTCAAATGTATTATGTCCCTCAGGCTTACTCTTATCCCACCACACCAACTACGTATGTGCATCAGGCACCAGGTAGTCAAATTTCAACAACTGAGATCTCACAGAATGTACTTCCAAATGAACAGATATCCCAGTCTTCATTTTACCAGTTGCCTCAATTACCTTTGACCCAAGTGCCTGTCATATCCAATGTCCCTCCTGGTACTGTAGTGTACCAGATGCAACCACCTCCGTCACCACTGCCGTCCAGTCAAGTTCTTTACCAAATGCCAACAACCCCACAACAAGTTCTGTACCAGATACCCAATGTACAACTAATTCAGCCACCAGAAACTCCAAACCAACAACAAACATTGAAGGAGCCGGAACATCAACAATGTGTGAGTATTATTTCAAAAAAACAAGAATTCTTCAATAGGTTGCCGAGATTATCATTTGATTTTTGCATTGAACATGTTCAGAAAGTAGATTTAAATATATTACAGATGTTTGAAACTCAGCCTAGCTCAGGAGACGCAGGCAGGAGTCGACGAACCTTGACAATCGGAGATTTCATAAAAACATCAACACCGGAGATGGTTTACCCAACAGTATGCTTAAATTTTGATCACTTGATGTCATTCAAAGAAATGGGTCTAACATATTTCCCGTGACATTCATCTCAGTACGATTTGCTTTCAGGTTTATGTTTCTCCAGCAGGACTTCTGACGGTACTTTTGAAGCATGACGTTGCCGTAGAAATGACCTTAGATAGGACAATTCGAGTTGTCAATCATAGACATAAGGCTGTTGCAGCATCTAACAGCAAAGGAACTGCATCTTGCATGCATCATGGAATGGCAAAGGTCATGTTCGTTTTTAATATACTTTTGAAATATTTTCTCTGTGTTGCATTGCGAAATTTTATTGAAATCCCAGTGTAGTCTAATCCTTGCGTAATTTTTCTCTTAGGTTTTCCAAGATACAACCAGATGTGATGCTGAATGTTTTTTACCAACACGTCAACTGTCGATAACAACAGATTCTCTCAAATTTGCTTGTGGCATCAACAAGTGTTATCAGCTCAACAATAAAACTTATGATTTTACAATTTCCTATCCTGATTTCAAGTATGATTCCGAGATTTTACTTTTATATATAGTATTTTTTCTATTTCATTTGAAAAAAAAACGCTCATCAAAAGAGACGTTCAAAACCATTTGGTCCTTTTCTCATTCATTTCCGTCTTTTCAGGGATTTATCGCAAGATATGTCAGTCAGCTTGCTGTTCTCTTCAAAACAATACGGACCTCAACTTATCGATGCTTATCAAGAAGTAGCCAACACTGCTCGGTACAGGAGGCATAAGAATGGTGCTTTTACAGTTTACATCAATGGCATGAAAATCTACCAGTACGAAAAAGGAGATGTGGTAGTTAATTCAGGTCAAAGATACATCAGGTAAATGGAATCATGAATGGAATCACCTGGAACTCAAGACAATCTAAACCTACATTTCATAAAATCATTAAGAACCGTTTGTTATGTAGGTACTTGACAAACTGGTAGTGAAATTATAATGCCACAGATTAAAATATATTCCTAATTCTCAGGGTATCCCCTGCATATGGGTCAATGATGGTGGGGACTCATTATGTTGAGATGCTGCTTGAAAATGCTCACACTCTGAAAGTCAGGTAGAAGGACATTCAATTTGAATTTAAATTCACAGCCAGCGAATAATGATTTCCTAATTTAATGGGAGACACTCAAAACTTAATTAACCGTAGTTACTGTGCGGAAGCGTTCCTGTTTTGGGAACAGGGTCCTGAATGGATATTCTCTACTTCAGACGCGGAGATTACAGATTCAAGGCGACCGAGGAAATGATCGTGATGTCTGATGGATACATGGAATGCGGTATGGACAAAAACAATCAAGTCTTCTGCCAACTAGAGATACTCCTTGTAAGAACGATCATAGACAACAGACAACCGTGTGACATTTCTTGTACTGGATCAAGAGAGGCCTATATCTCAGAGACAAACAAACCAAAGCCACTGCCAGTAGTTACTAGCTCCACATATAATGCATGTCTTCCCCCACCCTCCTTTTTGCAATTCCTATGTGACAGGTAAATGACTCGAGTGTCAGTATTTATTGTTAAAATTCAATTGACAGTGAACCCAAATGATTCATTAAATGGATGCATGAAGCTCTCATCTCCAGAAAAAAAGGCATAAAAGTTGTTCAAGCAGCACTTGATCTTTTGAGTGTCTGGTTCTAAATGCCTCCATTCCAATGCTACCTGATTAGTCCTATTGGTTTCCAATGGAAATGACTGTCGCAACGTATTTATACATTTATGTGCTTCGGTAGATATTTTCGAAAGCAGATGGGATGGTGTCGAAGAAGAGGAAAATCCCATTACAAAATCGACTTGGAAAAGGCGATTAAATTGGCAAAAGACGAATATGAGAAAAAGAAAAACGAGAAGGTGGCAGAAGATGAATGCGAAAAAAAGAAAAGCGAAAAGGTATGTGTTCACGAACGGAATTGGTATTTGTAATTCTATTTAATATCAGTTAACCTCATTTGATGTAAAATTCAGTAAGCAACGCTGTTTTTTATTTATCTTTGATGGCAACTGTTGCAGTGCCTAAGAAAATCCAGTGACCAGTTTTAAGACCATGGATACTCCTGTTTCTAACTTCAGATGATTCTAATTTTCGAGGATTTAATGCCAGAGTATTTGGAACAAACCGAATATATCACAGACATTTTATTCTTCCGTCAAAGTTTCTTGTTTATCTCACAGGTGAAAACATATGCCGTAGCAGAGCACGAGAGATCCAGTGTAATAGATACAGAAGCGTTGACAAAGGGTAAAAAGAGAAGCGAAGACAATGCGAGAGATGTAGCAAGAATAAGTGAAACGGTACAAAACCTCATAGGAAACTATAAATCTCAGAATGAGTTACTTAAAGCGAAGGAATTCATCAAATCAACAGCGGTTTCACATAATGACAGCGATGCCAGTGCATGTCTGTGGTCTAGCATTGCGTTTGTACAGGAAGATACTGTAACATCAGATAACGATCAAACCAAAGCGATACCAGGTGGAAAAAAGTCTGACAGATCACCACAAACGCGTGTTACTATTGATGTTACACATCAAACAGAGAAGTACGAGAGTCGAAAGGTAAAAGAAACCACGAAAGAGCGCGATAAAAAGAAACCACGGACTCATTCAAAACAAAGAAGTAGTAGAGCAGAACACAGGGGCAATTCCTGTGATACGACAAAATCTAAATATCTTCGGAAAGAGAATCAATCACCATTAAAGACCAAATCTTTCTCTTCTGAACCGAGACAACTGTCAGAAGACGAAAACATTGCTCCAACCAAACAGGAAAACACTGACAAATGTAGAGAGAATGTGAAAGTTTCCCACAGGGAAAATAACAACAACTCAAAAGCTAAATGGAAGAGGAACACCAAGTTTTATAATAAAGAGACTAGAAATGAAGATCGTAACAACAATCGAACAAGGGACAGAGGGATCAATATCAAACATCCAAACATAAAAATGGAACCGAAAGCCTTTGTGCCGGTTGCAGCTCAAGAAGAGACCACTGACCAAGTTGAAATCTCTGCAGGGCCCACAAAAAGAGATGCAAAGAAATCTGCAGTCCGTGATGTGATGTCTTCCTCGCTGAAAAATGCATCACTTAAAATAAGTCCAAGAGATAAAGTAATTTCGCCAAGACAATGTAAAAGTCCAAGAGCGGCAGGAAAAGGCAAGAGACGCTCACCAAGAGACTGTGGAAAAGCGAGTCCAAGAGACAAATTATCACCTAGGGATACTAAAAAGACTAAAACCAGGGACGTGCCAAAGCCGAGAAGAAATAAGAAAAAGAGATCAACAAGGGTTTATACTGATGTCCCTGATGAGAAAACAGAGATGATATGTGCCAAAGACAATGAAAATCCCAGAGTGAATGATATCCGAGGTTTGCAGCAGTCGGTTACGAACGATGTAAATACTGAAAATCTAGTCAAAACAGCAACAGTTCTTGTTAACACTGCGGTAGCTGAAGCTGTTGCAATTGTCAGAGAGAAAGCTGGTTCGGTCGAAAAGGTAGCTAACAACGAAGAGATCAAGAAAGTAGCATCCACTGTTTTGAAACATGTATTTTACATTGTTTGCCACAAATGGAAACTATATTATTCGCACATACAGAGCACTAATCTTGATTCAGTTAATGATATTGATGATGTGAAAATAGATAAAGACAATTTTTCACAGACAAACAATATCAACGTAGGTACCAACAAAATCGTTTGGAAAAATGATAATGTTGCTGTAGAAACGCTGATTGTAGACAACTGCACACCATTAACAGATGGTGAAACTGTAAAAGACGAACTGGTCCATCATATTGTTGGCACAACAGTTTCGGCAGATCATATTGAAACAATGTTCATGAGCAGAATACCAGAGAGGAAATTGTCTTACGGTGTTCCCGTGTTGAAAAAGTCAGAACCGAATATGCGCCTAAAGGAGGGACTATGTCTCCGATTAACGAAATCGGAAGTAATGAATCTATCTACAAACAGTTCAGTTAAAGTGCCGGATGGAATCGAGACCCAAAACAACTCAGAGGGAAATACAATACATAGTTCAACATGTAATCTGAAGGAAACGCAAAAAGAAGTGCCCAGGCTCAAGGTAAATATGTCGACAGTTGGTACCAACGAGAAGGGATCGGGAGAATCGACGGAAGCATCAGCCAGCAAAACGAAAACTCTGGCCTTTACTGAAAATGAAGCCATAATTTAGGAATATGTTACAAATACTAGTGATACAATTCCTCTTGACAATCAGTAGAACCCAAAATTAATTTTGTACGAGTACAAAAATGTGGCTTTTTATGCTTTCTGGTAAAGCATTTTGTCAGTAAAACTCAAATAAACTTTTGCAAATTTATTTTCATCCAAAGAATTTCTACATCTTAATACATTTACTTTTATTATTATTATTCAATCTTCACAAAGGGCTTTTAATACAAAAGTGGAAATAAATGTGTCTTGTGACAAAATGTGTTATCTTTGCTTGAAAAGACTGATGTCATGCAACCTGCCTAACCTCTGAAGGGTGATACACAAAGTTCCCAATCTTAAACTACATAAACTAAGAGAAACAATGAAAGCCAGATTAAAATACGTTTTGCAAATACGAATCCTTGTAATATCACAAAAATGAATGATATTTTGAAAACATATTATTTTAGGAATTTGCACTTTTAAATTTTTTTTACATCCGATATAAACATTCAATGACAAAGATCATAGAATTATATACAATACATTATATATTTACAAACAAAATTTATGCAGCATTATGCATATTGTTGAATAAAGAATTTATATCATTTTGTTCACACTTTAAAACTGGTCCAGCTACTCCTTAATGAATTCTGTAAAATGCTAATCTACACAAAATGATGATAAATGATACGAGGCTGCCTACTGGAATGAAGAAACGCTTCCTGAATGCATGTACCTACGTGTGTCACTTATTCAAACCAAATCTCTCTGCACGTTTCCGTTTCGCTTCCTTTAATAAAAAAGACAAAGAGAACGCTGTGAACAATTCTTTCGTCACTGTACATGTGTGCATCGCTAACAATAGATGGGCATATGTAAACGGCAAAATCCACTTGTATATGGCCCTAGTTTACTGGAAAGTTGTACAATCCAACATACTACACTGGTTGCACAGCGTCTTGCTATTCCCTCCAATTTAGACGTGATTGTATATAACCAAATGTGTAGTCACTTCTGCATCACAATAGACTTGTTATGGAAACATTAACCCGTTTACATCTGTGAGATCAACCGCAAACTTGATTAATTTATGATTAGCTCTCGAATGAAAATTCGAGAGATTAAGTGATCCTCTTTGATGAAATACTGCTATTTTCTGTACACAAATTTAGCGTCATAATCTGACGTCGTGACGTCATTCGAGAGCTTGGAAACCGTTGCCATGCAGGGTTACTTTATTTTGAATTTGAACGTACGATCATGATGCTGTTATTTTCACTTGCTCTAAATGGCCACTGTTTCTTTAAAGTTGATCCTTTGGATTGGTGCACACCAAAACCAGGACGGATTATGAAGTGAAATATCCATTTTGTGATAATCAACGCAAGAGGCCAGTCGAATCGTTACATCGGAAATTCATAATATTCCGATGCGGATATACATGTAGATGATTGAAGTGAGTGCCGACATCAGTGTGGGAATCAGTCAAGGCTTGTCTTGAAGTCAATTCAATTGGACAGATAAGAATCAAATTCCCCGAGTCGTGGTGACTTGTAGAGGCCACGTTAGCACCCCACTGGCATACAATTAAATCAGTTACTCCCAACTAACCCTGTCCACAAAATATCCAATTTAATATCGAGAATATCACCAAATATTCTGAATTCAATACATCAAGATTTACATCACGAACCTCAAGTGCCTGATTTGTTCCCTTTCCACCACTCGCGGTCGATGAAGTAGTCGTTACAACACCAAACCTTTCTTGTCGTTTCTTTAGTTTATCGTCCTGATCAACCTAAAACAAGGAATATTTTGCATTCATATATCAAAGAGCGCAGATGCAAACACAAACAGAAACACATGGTGTATACCTATTACCATAAGGTCAACGAATAGACTTGTAGTAAAATTTAATGTAACTGACAGTCAGGAACTTACGACCCCAAAACGCTGTTTTCGTGCTTCTAGTTTTGCCACGCTGTCTGCCTAAAACATAAAACAGTCAAGACATTTTTACTGTCAGTTTTCTAGACAGTATGTGTGTGCTCACTATAAATTACGAACAAAAACATGGCTACTTACTGTAAATTAAAAATAAACAAGAAAGTCCTCCTGCGTGAACGCAAGAGGCATACCGCCCGCTGCGTAGCCGACCTATCCCCGGGGAATCAT